>VDFB02032889.1:31423-89141 GCA_007258455.2 Sequoia sempervirens
AAGAGGTTATCAAGATAACCCAAGATGGGGGCCGGGACCTAAGATCTCCTTAGGATAACCAATGCAACCTTTGTGATGACACTCCTCCTATGACAACAGTTGGTTTTTGTTGTACAGTGATTGTTCTTGATTCAGTGATTCTGGAAGCAATGTGACCTTTTGTTTATGTTTACTAGTACTGTGTTATCATGTATATTGCCTTTGTCTAGAGGTAATAGGTTTGTCTTGGTTACCTTTACTATCTCCTAGCATGGGGGTTGGGCCTATAGGTACCATATGGTTGTGTGGCGTGCACCTTACACTGTTGAGCTTTCTCTTCTTGTTTGAGGAGCTCGTGTGGTTTGATAGATTTGTACTTCTCTTTCTCATTGTAATAGTGGACACTATATATTGTATTCCTCATTTGTATTGAGGAGGAACCCTTGTGATGTAATTGTAACATTATGTATGATCTATTCATTGTTGGGTTAAATGGTATACTTGGTGTTATGTGGTGTTGTATCTGTGGAAATATGTTCATTACATTTCTATGTGTTAGACTTATTTTGCAATGAATTAATGCTTTGATGTATATTGTATCTTGAGTTAATTCCATATACTATGTTTTAGAATAATTTTGTAAGTTTTAAAATTCACATGTAGATGTGTTACATGGCCTAGAGGATGTATGTGTTAGAGTATTTTACTTCACTCGTCATTTTTACTTTTTTTTAAAAAAAATTAGTTATGCTTTCGCAGTGTTGTACCGTCCTCTAGGTTGTGGGACAGGGCTTTACATAGGGTTAGGGCAACATTAGGGAAAATTTGAAATGAGTGAACGAGATTTGATTTGAGAAAATCAAATCGAGGGTTGTAAATGCATGTGATAAGGAGATAAGAATGGAATAGAAAAAGAGAGAGTTGGAAAATCAAATAATTTTAGAAATTACTTGATTTATGGAGGAAAAATGCTATTTTGAATTTAAAAATCAATTTAATTCAAAAAGGCGGGGTCATGTGATCTAGTAAATAATTAATTTGAATTATTTACTAAAAGAAGGAAAATTAGAAAGTGGGATCATTTTAAATAAATTTTTATTTTAAATGGGGAAATGCCAATATGGACAATTAATTAAATAAATTAAATAATTTATTTAATTATGAAATGACATTTAGAATTAATGACGTATTTAAGTAAATAAATAAAGTTTATTTATATAAATAATCAGGAAGAAATAATGGACCAAGATAATTAATTTTTTTGGGGAATTTATTTAATTATGGAAAGACATTAGAGAATTAGTAATGTATTTAAATAAATAAATATATTTAAATAATAAAGAATAATAAAAGACATGAATTAATTAAAGAATTAAAAATTATTTAATTAATAGTTGAAAGTGGACTATAGGACATAATCAATTTTTTTAATTATGCTAGGAAGAAATGTGGGGAAAATAGAACTTGTAGGCTTAGGTCATTTTTATGTCTCTACATTTTGATGTTGGAACCAATCTGAATCTTCAAATTTGGATACCCATTTCCTTCGTCAACATTTGAGATGCCCGATGGGACCTTTCCCTAGTTTTTCACTTGATAGAAGTTTTGATGTCACGAGTTAATCTTTTGCAAGTTTCTTTGTAGGTTTATCACTTTGTTTGCATAGTAGATTTTATTTGGTTTTGCACATTAGATTTTATTTTCTTTCACATAACCTCACCATGATCAAGTTCGTTGAATCAAGCTTGTTGGAGTACAAATAAACAACAAAATTGTTTGACATATTTTATTTATTATTTATTTTAGATTTAAGTTTTTTTTAATTTACATTTAGATTTTAGATTTTAAAGTTACTAATTTAATTCAGTTTAGATTTTAATTTAGATTTTAAATTTAAGTTTCTAATTTAGTATAGATTTGATTTTTAATGTATTTTAGTTTTAAAATTTCTAATTTAGATTAGTTTTTGATTTTTTAATTTAGTTTAGTTTTTAAATTTCTAGATTAAAGTTTCTAATTTAGTTTCTACTTTTTTAGATTAGATTAAAATCTCTAATTTCTAGATTTTATTTTTTTTAGATGAGATTAACATTTCTAATTTAGATTCTAATTTTTAGATTAGATTAGAATTTTAATTTACATATGTTTTTTAGATTAGATTTAAATTTAAATTTAAATTTTTTATTTTTATTTTAATGTAGTTTTTAGCTTTTAAACATAGATTTAGTTTTTCTTTTTTATCGAGACATGATTTATAATTTAGAGTTAATATAGAATTTTAGATTTAATTTAATTTAGGAATTAATGTCAATTTTGATTTAATATAATTAGATTATGATTAAGTGTTATTTCTTTTCTTAGGTTATTTTTTTAATTGAAAGGCTAGTTTTGTTAATTTTTCCTTTTTGCGGGTTCGTTTGTCCAAGGCTCAAAAATATTAAACTTTCATTTTTTGAAGTCTTCAATTTGAAATTACTAATGACATTTGATGCAGGACGCTTGTCGAAGGCTTAAATTTAAAACTGATTGTCTTTTTAGCTTAGAACACATTTCTCTTGGTGCCTAAACTGTACAATTTTTTTGTGCTTGGTGCTTTTGTACACTTTTGTTTAGATTAGATTTTGATTTAATAACAAAAGTATCATCTCCCCTTGTGCACTTGTGTGATCCTAGGTGTACGAGAAAATGTTATTAACTCTAGAGGGCCTTTCTTGGTGGGAAAAAGTACTCACCCCAAGGGAACAACCTAAGCAGTAGTGGGCTAAAGCCAAGTCCTTCCAAACCGCTATAAAAAAATATGACTGCGAGGAAAGTTCATAATCAATGGGATGTGGTATGTGATAGCTCTCCCCCAGTCTCTTTATAATACGTAAACCCTTGTTCTAAGGATTGGGAGACCTCTTGAGGGAGTTTATCATAGTACCCCATAAACTAGAAGCCTTTAGTAAACACCTCTTGTTTGTAGAATCCTAACCATTCAGTCATTGCTTGGTATAGTGTTGGGTACAATATCATGCCCAAAGATACTCACTATTGACTCCCTTGAGTAGAGATAGAAAATTCTGGGAAGTGAATACTTGAGAATTCAAAGTTGGTGCACCCATAGAAGTGAGCTTCATGGAGGGGAGTCTGTGCCACCAAACTTCTAAGCTATCCACTCTTGAGAAGAAGAAGTGTTTCACACTAATTTAGGGTATTGCAGTGAGCTATACCTAGTATACACACCTTTCCAACTAGGTCTTGCTTGTCATTATTTGTAGAACATTAGTGAACAACCACTTTTTCTTCCAAGTGCTTTGTGTTTGTATTTAAAATAAATCTCAAACAAACATCACACTTAGTAATCTAGAACATATCAACCTTGCAAACCCCAAAAACGTCAAAGTGAACCTATCACTAAAATCTCTTGGGGATATCATCCTTCGGTTCTAATTTTTCAATCCATGTTGTCAACCTAGTACTTGCATATCCTCCACCCTTTCATGTCCATTATTGCTCAAACAAACCTTTAGATTGCAGTTAGGTTTCTCTTCGTAGGTCTTGAAATCAAACCATTGGCTATCTATCACCTGCATCACTTGAGGTTCATCATCCTTAAGTTGGGGAACATATCATTATCCCTAAGTAGGGAAATCCATTTGGAGTTCATCATCTCCTACATACCTTGTCTAGATTATTTGTCCTTGTAAGCCTTATATCATAACCAATTTCAGACCTAGAGATGCCCTTGATCCCTTGCATTCTTAGCTTGTCATATCATACCATACCATTTTCATACCTCATCTTATAATCATATCCTTTTCATTTCATCCTAGTCTTAGGTCTCATACATTGTCCCATCCTAGATTTAAGATTAGAACAATCACATATGCCCCCTAGAATAAGAGCAAAAATGTTTCAAGAAGAAGGGAACCCTTGGAGAGACTTTGATGGGGAAGAACACATTAGCATTGCAAATAGTTAAACAAATGAAACTAATGATGAAGAAATAACCCAATCCAATATAGAAGAAGCACTTAAGGATCACAGATTCACTAAACTTCTTATAGAGGTACTCAAATGTAACCCACAACAATACTTCAAAGCCCTTATTGATGAAGGAATCAAAATTCCCCACGATTTTGAAATGTCACTACTCATGATGAATGATCAATCCAAATCTAGTGAATCTAAACATCCCAAAACAAACTATGATGAAAGAATCAAGGATTACAAACCCTTTTATCTACAACCTGGTTACAAGAGATCTTTAAAGACATCAAAACCAACACCTATAAACAATCCTATTTTGGATGAACTTTGAACACTAAGACAAGAGTTGGATACTCTCAAGAACAATGAAACATCATTTCACAAGTTCTCCATTGAAGAGATATGTCCTTATCCTTTCAATCTGAGCATACCATTGCCACCTTTTCCTTGTCATTGGGAGATACAAAAACTAGATAAATATAAGGGAAAAAGAAACCCTAAAGACCACTAAAGAGAATTTTGTGCTACTATCATGGAATTTGCAGTTGATGAAACATACCTTATGATATTATTCACTTACAGTCTAGGGGGAGAAGCTATGGTATGGTTTTCACGATTACCCTTGACCATAAATTTTTTTCAAGAATTGGCTAATAAATTTGTCTCCAATTATAATTTCAACTATGACCTCAAAGTGACCATGAAAAACCTTTTTAACACAAAAAAAAAGGATAATATTTTGTGTCATTTTTACAAAGACGGAGACATTTACTAAAGTGATTACCATATACCATTCTGAACAAAGAATTGGTTGACCTCTTTTGTCAAAATTTGAACAAGGAAATTGGAAGGGAACTTTTCCTCAAATGCATTGATTACTTTGATGAATCCATAGAAATGGGATTTCAAATTGAAAAAACTCTCATGGATGATGGAAATATAAAACTTAATAATGACAAAGATCAAAAATAAAACTCAAACAACAAGATACCTTTTTGGGTTAAGAACAAGAATGTAGTTAATGAAAGATTTGTTGATGCAAAAAGAAATAAAACATCATCACCTATCTACAACCTTAAAGGTCCATCTTCAGATAAAGGAAAAGAAAAACAAAGAAGTTTCCTTAAATGAAATTTTACACCATTGGGACAGGGTATGTGCAGGATCATGATGGGCCAAAAAGTGGCGATATGATGGGTATGTGTAGGGTATGTGGCTAACAAATTTTTTTAAACCCAAAATTGATGAAAGAAAAAGTGTGTTTAAAGGAGATTTTCAGCTTTCCACCAATATAAATTATTCTTTACTTTGAATTTAATAAATTATTATTATTCATTTTCTATTTGAATTATGACTAAAGTCTTGATTGATAGGCTGATTGAAAAATATCTATAGCTTTCAAATGGTATCACATTTTTTGAATCTGAAACATGTCACATTTTATGATTTTCATACTATAGAATTAAAAACTAAAAATAAATTTCATGAAGTTTTGACCAAGTTAAGGTGGTCAGACATACAAGTTTTTTATATTTTTTAAAATTTGTAATAAAAAATTCCTAATTAATTATTTACTTGGAAAAAAATTATAAAAAAGTATGCATCACATCGAGACATGAGTCTTGTACTTATATATAAAATCTTATAAAAAAATATTATCATTTTATTGTGGTTAGATTGGTCAGACAGACACCTACTTATTTTTTCCCTGAAATTTAAGTGCTACTGCATTGAAATTTCAAATTTTCACCCAATAGATTTAAAAAAAAAAAAAAACCTAGTAGTTTAGAAAGTCCATTTAATTTGATATAGATTCTATTCTTACATATTTTTGAAATAATATGGGTAAATTATTCAAATTTTTACGTTAAGTTGACTAACTCTGATTTTTCTAGAATTTTCACCACTTAAGGGCCTATTTTTTCCATGATGATCCTGCACATACCCAAAAATCACTTGAATATGCATTAAAACAACTTCTTGAAAGCAATATTATGATGCTCCCCAAAATGAAGGAATATAATCCACAAGTCAAATGCCCATGGTGGAATGAGGATCACTTTTATGACTATCATAGACATAAAGGAAATGATACTAATAGTTGCAATAAACTTTGACATCTAATACAAGACCTTATTGATGATGGTAAGATAGTAGTTGATGGAAACACTCCTTCTGGTAACTCTAATCGTGAGATGTTTAAAAACCCTCTCCCTAAGCATGACAAGGATAAAGGAAAGGCCCTTGAACCTGGTGGCGGTGTAAACTATAATATTGCTAGGTATGATTATACCATAAATAACATTAGTGAGGCTGATAATCATGTAAAAAAATTCATCATAAAAGGAAAAGAATCTGATTGCAATGTTATTACCCGCAGAGGCACAATTACCCTCAGAGGTCCTAATTCAAAACTCATTGCACCAACTTTGCAATAAAACCTCATAGAAAATTTAGGTAAAATGATGACACAAATTTCGATACTTGAATTGTTATTCCTATCTCCTGAGCATAAAGCTAACCTAGATAAAGTACTTGTTACTGCTACAGGTACCTACAAACCTACATGTAGATCAATTCCAGGCTTTGGTGGGACACATCACCTCTCCTCACATTCTCAATTTTACTTAAAATGATGATTCATCCCTTCAACAACCACATAACACAACCTTACACATTGACACCCTTGTCCATAATGTCAAGACCATGTGAGTTATGATAGACATAGGAGCAAGTCTTAATATTTGTACTAAAAAATTGATCACAAAATTAGGGTTCTCTGAAAATGGATTTGATCCAAGGGAAAAGATTACCATAAAGGCATATGATGAAGAGGAATGCTCATCTAAAATATTAGTTACTCTACCAATCCAAGTTGGCCCTATGGTAAAGGATGTGGTTTTCCAAGTCCTAGATCTCCCTCTGACCTATAAAATCCTCCATGGAAGACCTTGGATTCATGCAATACAAGAAGTACCTTCTACATACCATCAATGCATTAAATTTCCACACAATGGCACTTTTGAAATCACAATACAAGGAGATCCAAACCCTTTCATGTTGTGGACATGGGAAAAGTATCCTATTTTTCTTTCTTGATTTGGGAATAATTGATGAAAAGTTAGACTTAATGATGCCTTGATTTGGTGTTGTGAGGTGTTTTACACATCCACACTAGGTCTTGGACCCTTGCAAACTAAATAAAATGAATTTAACAATGTCTTGTAAAGGTGTTGTAAAGTGTTGTAAATGACTTTCAGACTTTTCAATACACTTATTAAGCATCTAAGTCTAATGGTCCTATTTTCCCCTTAATTCAACATTGTAAAAATATTAAATTACATTTTCACATCAACCCAAAAGGCTTGTAAATCAAACTCAAATCTAATCTAGTGTTGTAATGTATTTTACACATTCATATTGGATTTTGTGCATTTCTAGTGTTGTAAAGTGTATTTAATCACACTTTCACATTAAAATTTGTGTCCCTAGCACTAATTGACCTTTACATCATCATTAATAGGCCCCTAGTGCCACATATTGCATATCTTGAAGTCTAATTTGATCAAATAACTAACTAAGTCATCATATAAACCTGATTTTCTTATCTCTTGATCTTCGAGCTAGTAGAATGGCCCATGTGGGATCCATTCACCATTAGGGGAAAATAAGTCCCTTCTCGATGGGACTAATTCACTTATACTGGTGAATCAGTCCCATTTGAGCCATTTTCAGAGTTCGAGCAGGAAAAGTTGAAATTTAAGTTTTATTTTGCTCCATGTTGGCCTTAGGGATCAAATTAATAGGAAAATAAGGTGAATTTCCTATAAATATAAGTGTATAAACCCTAATTTACTTCTCTTAACTCATTCACAACTCATTCATCATTTTTCTTCCACTTCAAGTTAAGCAAGCTAGGGTTTTATCATTTTAAGTCATCAGGATAGCTTCCAAAGACATTAAAGGGTAGATTCTTCATCTCTTGCTATAGATATTAAATATCAATCATCATGGAAAGGTATTGAATCTATTTTTTCTTTCTTCATCACATTATTTCTCCATTTTGGTTTAATTACCTAAAAAGGGATTTGACCAAGGCAAACCCCGATGCCCTAACATTCACCATTTCTCCTTCTCTTCTTGTGTGTTTACAGATTTAGGCATCTTCAAGGCTTGGAGATCATTCAAGATAAATTTGAAAAGTTTTTGAAGACATCCCCCTCTTGACCAAGTCAAAACATCTACAAAAAGTCACTCTCAGGTCTAGAAATCAGACATTCCGAGGCAGAAACCTATCAGGAACCAAAGAGAAGATTGAGGGCTTCAGTTTCCACTTTTGTATTTTTAGAAATTCAAAAGTAGATTGATTCACCATCACTGATGATTGAGTCCCACTACCAGGCCTAAAAAGTGTTTTCTGTAGTTATGTATACCCATTTGTCCGAAACAAGCTCCAAAATAGTTTCCCATATCTGAGACTAATTTTCCCAGAATGGAAAATGAGTCTTTATAGCCAAAATTTTCATCTTCAACAAAATTTCATGAATCATTTCCAGTCTCCAAGAAGTTATCAGGTGCACACATTAAGTTTTATTCATTTCTATATTTCTTTGCATATCAACACTATGTTTTCAAACAACTTTAATTTCATTAGTTTTGAATCAATAATCAATAACTTTTATCAGTTTTCTACACTTAGTAAATTACATTTACACACATTTAATCCATATTTGTATTAATCTTGAGTGTACATACATTGCCCATTTTGGCCCATCTCTCCCTCCTTTAAGAGGAAAAATCCTAGACATGCAAGAGAGCAGCAGGGTGCCAAAATATTTGTCTCCATTTTGGTGAACCTAACTTTAGAATAATTTCTTTTCTAATTTTGAGTCCATCATTTTCCTAGAATTAGCTTGCATTGCATTTTGCATTAGTTAAAGTTGCATTCCAGGGTTTCAACACTTACATTAGGGAAAAGCTCATTTAGCTTGCATTTTTGCATATACTTTCCTTAAAAATTTATGAAATTGTACATTTGCATCTTAGGTCTAAATCATAGAATATCAAAAGCATCAGAACCAATTGATTTTTTTTGAAAATTTAGCAAAAAAACTTTACTAGGTGAATCAGTCCCAGTTCAGATTTTTAACTATCTATTACAAGGTTAGAAACCTGATTTATGTGCTTCCTCAGCCTCCTAGTATCATATACAATAAGTCTGGAAAGTTTTGGGATCATTTTTTTTGTATATCTCGACTTAAAACATCATTTTAGACTACTCATTCTTCAAATCACTTCAATTACAAACATCATTAGATCTGGAAATGCTTACATTTCTAAAATTTTGCATCACATGGCTAAAATTACTTTTCACTTTTTCATACACAATGTTTCTATTCATAAAAGTTTGCATAAGTTTGGTAAAAGTTCTTTTCATTCTTGCATATACCTTATTTACATTCTTAAAGATTTGCATACATTGGATAAAAATGTTTTACATCGTTGCATATACATTGTTTTATATTGCTAAAACATTACATGACATGGTTACAAATACTTTTAATTTGTATTCACACAATGTTAGTGTTTTACATCTTTAGAAATATTAAGAAATATTTCCTATCCCCTCCCTATAAGAGTATTTTTGTGAAAGAGACTACAATATTTGACATTCCTAAAAATCATACTTGCTCTCATAATATATCTCCTCTTCGTGAAGAAGATATTTTGGTAGAAGAATCACTTCATGAGAGTTTTGGGAATCCTAGTTGCTTCTCTCCATTTTTTTAAAAAGGAATAGGAAAACTGAGAGAGGGGGAGTGAATCAGTTGTCACAAAATTCAAACATAAAAACTTCAACAGTTATCAATTCCACAACCACACTATTCTGTTATTATGAGAATGAAACACAAACAAAAGAAATTAAAATCAACACAATGAAGACCAGATTTTTACATGGAAAACCCAATGAAGGAAAAACCATGGTGAGGATTAACTCACAATATAAAGAGATTATAAAACTGAATACAGAGGTTCACTTCCTAGAAGAAGACTCACTGTCCAAATACAAAGGCTCACTACCTATAGAAAGCACTCACTATCCAATGGGGAGGTTCACTTCCTATAGATAGAAAAGAGAACAAAAGATCCACCACAACAATTAACACACATCTGCAACTTTGATTAGAAGATTGCACAAACCTTCAACTCACTACCTTCAAGAATCTAACACAATGAAGAACTACTACCTCAACTCACTTTCACACACTTCTGCTCCTTTTATTTGTGGCTTACTTTCTCACCTTGCATCACACCATCAAATCTTTGCAATCTGACTTGTATTTATACAATATCAACCCTAGAAAAAATTCTCCAGGGTCAGCTACATAAACTTTATTTCATAAATTTAAATTAGGTCGGAAACTCAACATTCCCATGGTGGAAAGGAATGAGAGTGGACCAATAAAACATTTAACCAAGACCAAAAATAATGTCTTTGATCAACCACATGCTTCCTTAATTAAATTTTATTCTTTGTATGAAGTGTAAACACTAGGTCGGCCAAACCTAATGAAAACAAAAATGAACATTTATGTACATGCTTCCCAAAAAGAAGATGACACATGAATGACACAACATGCTTCATTATGCACAAGAATACATCTCAAATTCATTCAGATACATCTGAAACAAGTGCAACATACTTCAAACACAAAAATTCTTCCATTAGTTCATCCTAACTATGTAAACATATACAACAACTCAGAAACATGACTTCTAGGTCACCAAACCACACACATCTTTGCCAAAACCTAGAAAACACCACTAAAATACATATGCCATATTTTCCTGATCTGAAATAAAAAAATAGAGGACTGTGGAGTAGAAACATTTCTCCCATTCCATAGAAGACCAACTCTACCAAAATAGTTCACACACTGATGAATGTAACTTTCACATACCATCACACCAGAACCTAGAATTCAAGAGATATCACCACAAGATCACCATTAGCAAAGCTTCAGATTTGCACAAGCATGGGATCAACATAGGAGAAATGTGAAGCACATACCAGAGCACACTCTGAACACATTCATAACTCTAACTTATCTTATTTATTAATTTTCTCAAAAGCACTTCGAAACTCATCATTTCAGCACATCTACAACATCATGAAGATAGATCCATGTAATCACAACATCTCAACAACATCTCAACTATACATGTACAATGTACAACATATTGAATTGTGTTGACATCAGTGAAAAAACCACCAAACTTTCTCATACTTGCAACACTTTTACCTTTCTTAGTGGACAAGACATTCATAACCAACACAATACAACCATAAGTAATCATGACAATAACATTTTTCCTTCCTTTAGTATCTCTTCTAGTTGTGAAGAACATACTTTGATATTAGACAACACAATCAATGATGGCCATGAGAATCTTAGTTGTCCCCCTTCACCTAGGAAAACTCTTATCGAGCAACAAAATTCAACCATTGATCATTCTGTACTTGCGATGAAGAAACTTTAAGAGAACCAATCCATAAATGTCAAGAACATTTGATTTGTAGTTCTCCTAACAACTATCCTCCTAGGGAGAATATCATGGGATTAGCAACTGGAAAAAATAGTAGGGTGTCTTCCTTAGATCAAAAGGTGATTATAGATTGCCCTTTATTATAGGAATATCATACCAACATTGCTGACATTATGAATATGCAAGCATCCATTCAATACCCCGTGGGACATCCTAAGAATACTTTCATTCTCTATCCACCTTCACACAAACCACAAACCCAAAAACAATTGAAACAATCTCTCACCACAACAACCAACCCTAACCTCTTTACCTTTGTCGTATTCCATACTGCCTAGTGCTCGTTGATTACGGGAGTATGATCTTGTTGAACAACTTAAGAGCACTCCCACAAAGATATCCCTTTGGGACCTTCTTTAGACTTCACCTACCTATCACACTATGTTTCAAATAGCCTTACAATAAGTTCCTATCCCTTCTAATATGCAACTAAATGACATAGTAGCCATAATTCAAGGGTTGAATACTCACATTATTTTCCACAAAAATGAACTCCCGCCTTTGGGTGTGCAAAAGCAAAATGAACCCTTCCAAATAATATTTCAATACAATATGATAGGGATAAAGTGAATGGTCCTTATTGACAATGTCTCGGCTCTAAATGTGTGTAGCTCAAACCTCTTGGATAGGATTCATGTGGATAGATCAAATATTCAACCTGATTCTTTATCTATTAAGGGATTTGACAATATAGAAAAAAAACCGCTTGGTGTGATCACTTTTCCTAGTACAGTTGGAGTGGCCATATTGGATACACAAATTGATGTTATGCCTCATGAACTTTCATATAATCTTCTTCTAGGTAGACCATGTATTCATGAAATGAATTAAGTGCCTTCCACTCTTCATCATAGGATGAAATACATCTACAACAACAAAGTGAACATACTTGAAGCTAACCCTAATCTTAATAGTTGTTTGAACATTAAGAAAAACAATGTGAATAATTTAAACACATTAACACCAAATATACAAGGGGAACTCGTGCAACAACAGGACAAACAACAATAGGGTATGTGTAGGATCATCATGGAAAAAATAGGTCCTTAAGTGGCAAAAAATTGAGAAAAATCAGTGTTAGGAAACTTGATATAAAAATTTGAATAACTTATCTATATTATTTAAAAAATATGTAACAATATAATCTATATAAAATTGAATGTAGTTTCCAAACTAGTAGGTTCATTTTTTTTAAAAAAATCTATTTGGTGAAAATTTGAAATTACAATGCAGTAGTACTTAAATTTCAGGGAAAAAATAAGAAGTAGGTGTCTATCTGACCACCCTAACCATAATAAAATGATAATATTTTTTATAATATTTTATATATAAGTAGAAGACTCATGTTCAAATGTGATGCATATTTTTTTGTAATTTTTTCCCAAGTAAATAATTAATTATGAATTTTTTATTACAATTTTAAAAAAATATAAAAACTCGTATGTCTGACCACCTTAACTTGGTCAAAACTTCATGAAATTTATTTTTTCTTTTTTTAATCCTATAGTATGTGAAGCATAGAATGTGATGCATGTTTTGGATTTAAACAATGTGATACTATTTGAAAGCTATAGATATTTTTCAATCAGCCTATCGATCAAGACTTTAGTCGTAATTCTAATAGAAAATGAATAATAATTATTTATTAAATTCAAATTGAAGCATAATTTATTTTTCTGGAAAGCTGAAAATCTTGTCTAAAAACCCTTTTCGTTTCATCAATTTTGGGTAAAAAAAGGGTCGTCAACCACATACCCTACAAGTACCCATAATATTGCCACTTTTTGGCCCATCATGATCCTGCACATACCCAACATATTTCAAACAAGTCAAGAAGCTATTAGATGATGATTGGGGTTCCTTAGAATTCACACCAACACTCATGGAAAACCCTTCAAAAGCATCTACTTCAACCACTTTAGACCAAAACACAACCAATTACACAACAAACCTTGACGAACACAACAATGACCAACAACCCAATACAAAAGCAATGAAAAAGATTTATGGAAAAGGTTATGAACTTATGAAACAACTTTGATATAGTGGAAAAGGATGTGTTTCTAATGAATAAGGTATCCACAACCCTATCGATCCTAAAACACAACAAACAATTCATGGTCTTGGTTATTTTTTGTTTGATAGAAATTTCTAGGCCTTCACTCAACATCAACACATCTTCGCTTAATGTCAATTTCCTCTCACAAAACACTAATGAATTGAATTCCTTCGATTTTACACCCTCCTATAAAGGAGAGCCCAAACTCTTACAATTAAACAGTCTTGTGTAGGTATAACATATGGTATTGAGTAAGAAACATCTTTGTCACAAACTATAGGAACACCTTCTACCATTGATCAAGCATGTATCTTTTCGAGACTCCTCCAAGATCACTTGATATCTCTCCCTCCATGAACTCAAAAAAATTTATATTTCAAGAAATCCTTTTATGCATATCATCAAGTTCACAGTCATTACACTAATGAATGTAAGGCTTTGAGTAGTAAAATAAAACATCTTAAGGAGTTTGATGTTCTTCGTTATATGGGGGCACCCTATTCCTTTAATTGATCTCAATTTTAAATCTAGCACATATCTTATCAATTACATCGGCTCACCTTTGACCTACATTAAGTTGGGGCAAGGGGCTTGTAGCCTTGTCCTTATATGTCACCTTTCGTTGCCTCTTTTTGTTAACCGTTAGCCTTTCATGAACATATAAGAGCAAGCTTGGGATGTGGATGACATGCCTTAAATTTGCTTTCATGTGACATACTACCCTTTTTCATGACGTAGCTTCTCAAAAACATATGACTTGGCATAGGGATTTTCAAGTAAGCTCTCATGTTCTCCTTCTTCCACTTTAAAACACTTGCTCACAATATTGGTGTTTACAACCACTTTAAACTCGGGGCATAAATCGACACTCACATTTCATTATGTGATATTCTTTCTCTTGAAATTTCCTCTCTTGGAATCATTATGTACAATGTTGCCTAGGATGAGACATTGCACTTTTCCTCTCTTGGAAATATGATGAGACCATTTGCACTTTTCCTCTCTTGGAAACATTAAACATGATGTTCCCTAAGATGATACATTGCATGAACTAAGGAAAATCCCTTTAAATACTCCTTACACTACCTTACATTTACAATGTCTATGAGTGTCAAGCATATGAATTTTTGCTTACCTCATAGAGCTTGAAGACCATTTTCATATGAAACCTTATTAAAGTTATCAGGAGGTATAAATTTGATATGGTTGAGTAGGAAATCCCATTTCGATGCATGAATTTTCCCATAGCCACTTGGTTGTGTGTGAATGCATACCAACCGTGAGTGTATTTTTCTCACCTTTTGATCCTTATCACACCATGAACAACCAAAAGTTCTGTGGCCCCATAGTGAGTATAATTAGGACTTCTCACTCGATAGAAAACCATGAGTTTTATCGCCTCAAAGTGAGTATAAATTTTATTTTCAAACAAATAGCCTAGATCTTCTCCACAACGTATTGGACAAATGATCGAACCTTCATCCACCTTTTCATCTGTCTCCTCCTTCTAATTCTTGTCATTGCATGATCGTTTATCTTTTTTTTCTCCAAGTAATTCATCTTGTGTGTGTCCTTTTGCACTCATGTTCATTTGATTTAGGATCTTGGATCCTGGGGGCTTGTGTAGCCTCCTTTGATCTTTGTCATCCTTTTTCATCTGCATTGGTACGATAGGACCCCTCTTGAATGTCTACTTTCATGTGAGTTTGAAGCAACTTCATCCTCTCACTTAAGTGGGAGCTAATTGTGGACGTGGGAAAAGTATCCCTTTTTTCCTTGCTTGATTTGGGAATAATTGATGACAAAGTGGACTTAATGAGCCCTTGATTTGTTGTTGTGAGGTTTTTTACACAACCACACTAGGTCTTCGAACCTTGCAAACTAAATAAAATGCATTTAACAATGTCTTGTAAAGGTGTTGTAAAGTGTTGTAAATGACTTTCACACTTTTCAAGACTCTTATTAAGCATCTAAGTCAAAAGGAAAACTTTTTCCCTTACTTCAACACTGTAATATATATTAAATTGCATTTTCATATCAATCTAGAAGAATTCTAAATCAAACATGACTTTAATCTAGTGTTGCAATGTGTTTTACACATTCACATTGGATGTTGTGCATTTCTAGACTAAGTGGACCCCATTTTAGTGCTGTAAAGTGTATTTAATCACACTTTCACATTAAAATTTATGTCCCTATCCCTAATTGACCATTACATCATCACTAATAGGCCCCTATTTCCTCATATGGTGTATCCCAAGGTTTAATTTGATCAAATAACTAGCTAAGTCATCATATAAACCTAATTTTTTTATCTCCCAATCTTCTAGCTAGCAGAATGGCCCCTATGGGACCCATTCACCATTAGGAGCGAAAGAATCCTTGCCAGCTAGGACTAATTTGGCTAGGGTAGTGAATCAGTCCCATTTGAGTCATTTTGGGGATTTAATGAGAAAAGTTGGATTTTAAGTTTTATTTTCCTCCATGTCAGCCTTAGGGAACCAACTAATGGTAAAATAAGGTGAATTTCTTATAAATATAAGTCTCTTAACCCTAATTTATATTTTTTAACTCATTCACAACTCATTCATCATTTTTTTTCCACATCAAGTCAAGCAAGCTAGGGTTTTATCATTCTAAGTCATCAAGATAGCTTCCAAATACATTCAAGGGTAGGTTCTTCATCTCTTGCTACAAAATTAAATATCAATGATCATGGAAAGGTATTGACTCCATTTTTTCATGCTTCATCACATTCTTTATGTATTTTTGTTTAATTACCTAAAAAGGGTTTTGACCAAGGAAAACCCCCATGCTCTAACATTCACCATTTCTCCTTCTTGAAGTCTTGTGTGTTTGCAGATTTAGGCATCTTGAAGGCTTGGAGATCATTAAAGATAAATTTTCAATTTTTTTGAAGACATCCCCCTCTTGAGCAAGTCAAAATATCCACAAAAAGTCACTTTCAGGTTTGAAAATTAGACATTCTGAGGTGAACACCTTTCAGGAATCAAAGAGAAGAGTGAGGGCTTCAGTTTCTACTTTTGGATTTTCAAAAATTCAAAAGTGGATTGATTCTCCATCAGTGGTGAATGAGTCCCACTTCTAGTCCTAAAAAATGTTTTCTATAGTTTTGGATACCCATTTTTCTAAAACAGGCCCCAAAAGAATTTCCCAGATCTGGGACTAATTCCCCCAGAATGGCGAGTGAGTCCCTGTAGGCCAAATTTTTAGCTTCAACAACATTTTAGGAATCATTTCAAGTCTCCAGCAAGTTTTTAGGTGCACACATTATGTTTCATTCATTTTTAGATCTCTTTGCATATCAACACTGTGTTTTCAAACAACTTGCATTCCATTAGTTTTGCATCAATAATCAATAACTTTTATTATTTTTTTGCACTTATTACATTACATTTAGAAACATTTCATCCATATTTGCATTAATCTTGAGTGTAGATATTTCCCATTTTGGCCCATCTCTCTCTCCTTTTACATGAAAAACCTTAGACATGCAAGAGAGCATTAGGGTGCCAAAATATTTGTCTCCATTTTAATGAGTCTGAATTTAGAATACTTTATTTTCTAATTTGGAGTCCATTATTATCCTAGAATTACCTTGCATTGCATTTTGCATTAGTTAAAGTTGCATTCCAAGGTTTCAAAACTTGCATTATTGAAAAGCTCATTTAGATTGCATTTTTGCATATAGTTTCCTTTAAAATTTCTAAAATTGTGTATTTGCATCTTAGGTCTACATCATACAATATCAAAAGCATCAAAACCAATTGAATTTTTTTGAAAATTTTGTAAAAAACCCTTACTAGGATTCATTTGCCATTTTGGGCGAATCAGTCCCAATTTATATTTTTAACTATCTATTACATCATTAGAAACCTCATGTATATCATTCCTCAGCCTCCTAGAATCATATACTATAAGTTTGGAAAGTTTCAGGATCATTTTTTTTAATGCATCTAGACCAAAAACATCAGTTTAGACTACTCATTCTTCAAATCACTTCAATTACAAACATCATTAGATCTGAAAATGCTTACATTTATGAAATTTTGCATCACATCACTAAAATTACTTTTTGAACACTTTTTCATACACAATGTTTCTATTCATAAAACTTTGCATAAGTTTGGTAAAAGTTATTTTCATTCTTCCATATACCTTATTTACATTCTTAAATATTTGCATACATTGGATAAAAATGTTTTGCATCCTTGCATATACATTGTTTATATTGCTAAAACATTGCATGACATGGTTACAAATACTTTTCATTTTTATTCACACAATGTTAGTGTTTTACATCTTTAGAAATATAAAGAAATATTTCCTATCCCCTCCCTATGAGAGTATTTTTGTGAAAGAGACTACAATGTTGGGAATTCCTAACAATCATACTTTTTCTCATAATATCTCTCCTATTTGTGAAGATATTTTGGTAGAAGAATCACTTCATGAGATTTTTGGGAATCCTAGTTGTTTATCTCCATTTTGTTAAAAAGGTGTAGGACAATTGAGAGGGGGGGAGTGAATCAGTTGTCACAAAATTCAAACTTAAAAACTTCAACACTTATCAATTTCACAACCACACTATTATGTTATTAAGTATGAGCATGAAACTCAAATAACAGAAATTAAAATCAACACAATGAACACCATATTTTTACATGGAAAACCCAATCAAGGAAAACCCATGGTGAGGATTAACTCAGAATATAAAGAGATTATAAAACTGAAAATAGAGGCTCACTGCCTAGAAGAGGACTCACTATCCAAATACAAAGGCTCACTACCTATAGAAAGGACTCATTGTCCAATGGGGAGGCTCACTACCTACAGATACAAAAGAGAACAAAAGATCCACCACAACAATTAACAAACATATGTAACTTTTATTAGAAGATTGCAGAAACCTTTAGCTCACTGCCTTCAAGAATCTAACAAAATGAAGAACTATTGCCTCAACTCACTTTCACACATTTCTGCTCTTTTGATTTGTTGCTTACTTCATAACTTTGCATGACACCTTCAAATATTCAAAATCCGACTTGTATTTATACCATCTCAACCTTAGCAAACTTTCTCCGAGTTCGGCCACATAAAATTTATTTCATAAATTCAAATTAGTTTGGAAAATCAACATTCCCGAGGTACAAAGGAATGGAAGTGGACCAATAAAACATTTAACCAAGACCAAAAATAATTTCGTGAATCAACCACATGCTTCCTTAATTCAATTTTATTCTTCATATGAAGTGTAAACACCAGGTCATCCAAACTTAATGAAAACACAAATGAACATTTATGTACATGCTTCCTAAAAAGATGACATCCAAGTGACACAAAGTGCTTCATTATGCACAAGAACACATCTCATATTCCTTCACATACATCCGTAGCAAGTGCAACATACTTTGAACACTGTACTTCTTTCATCAATCCATCTAGACTTTGCAGACACATACAACTCAGAAACATGACTTATGGATCACCAAACCACACACATCTTTGCTAGATCCTAGAGAACATCACTATAAGGTCACATATGCCAAATCCACTTGATATGAAATAGAATAGAAGATGAATTTGGAGTAGAAACATTTCTCCTAGTCCACAGAAGACCAACTCTACAAAATCAGTTCACACACTGGTGAACGTAACATTCACATACCATCACACTAGAAGCTAGAACTCAAGAGATATCACCACAAGATCACCATTAGCAAACCTTCAGATCATCACAAGCATAGGATCAACACAGGATAAACGTGGAGCACATACTAGAGAACACTTTGAACACATTCATAACTTTGACTTATCTGCCTTATTAATTTTCTCAAAAGCACTTGGAAACTCATCATTTCAGCACATCTGCAACATCATGATGATAGCTCCATGTACACACAACATCTCAACAACATCTCAACTATACATGTACAATCTACAACATACTAAATTGTGTTGACATCAATGAAAACACCACCAAACTTGCTCATACTTGCAACACTTTTACCTTTCTTAGTGGACAATACATTCATAACCAACAAAATACAACCATAAGTAATCATGACAATAACATTTGTCCTTCTTCTAGCATCTCTCCTAGTTGTGAATAAGATACTTTGATGTTAGACTGTAACACAATAAATGATGATCACACGAATCTTAGTTGTCCCCCTTTACCTTGGAAAACACATATCGAGCAACAAAATTCAACCATTGATCATTCCGCTACTTTTTATAAAGTCACTTTAAGAGAACCAATCCATAAATGTCAAGAAAATTTGATTTTTAGTTCTCCTAACATCTATCCTCCTAGGGAGAATATCATGGCATTAGTAGCTGACAACAATAGTAGTGAGTCTTCCTTAGATCAAAAGGTGATTATAGACTACCCTTTATTATAGGAACATCACACCAAGACTATTGAGGTTATGAATATAGAAGTTTCTATTCTTGATACCCTATGGGACATCCTAAGAATCCTCTCATTCTCTACCCACCTTCACAAAAACCACAAACCAAAAAACACTTGAAACAATCTGTCACCACAACAACAAACCCCGACCTCTTTACTTTTGCCTAATTCCATACTACCTAGTGCTCCTTGATTATGAGAATATGATAGTGTTGAACAATTTAAGAGCACTCCCACAAAGATATCCTTTGGGACCTTCTTAAAACTTCACCTAGCTATCACACTATGCTTTAAATGGCCTTACAACAAGTTCCTATCCCTTCCAATGTGCAACTGAATGACATAGTAGCCTTAAATCAGGGGTTGAATACTCACATTGTTTGCCACAAAAATGAACTCCCCCCTTTGGATGTGCAAAAATAAAATGAAGCTTTCCAAATAATATCTCAATACAATATGCTAGGGATAAAGCGAATGGTCCTTATTGAAAATGGCTCAACTCTAAATGTGTGTAGCTTAAACCCCTTGGATAGGCTTCATGTTGATAGATAAAAAAATTCAACCTAATTCTTTATCTATTAAGAGATTTGACAATATAGAAAAAATATTGCTTGGTGTGATTGCTTTTCCTCGTATAGTTGGAGTGGCACATTGGATACACAAATTCATGTCATGCCTCATGAACTTTCATATAATCTCCTTCTAGGTAGACCATGGTGATCAATTCCCCAAAAGGATATAAGGTCCATGGAAAATCCTAACCTGGGAATTGGACATTCTAGTAGGTGACTAATATCTTCTTATGGTCATTCATTTACATTGTCAAACCAGGGAATGTATACTTGAAATGGAGTGGAACTATATGTGCACTAAGAACCAGTTTCAGTCACAATTTATCAGAAATAAATGCTTGGAAGGAATTATACTTATGCTGCAGAAATGTAACGTAAAGTCTTCTTAACTTAAGCGTAACTTAATCAAAGCATAAATCATGAAAATTGTTGCTAAGAAACAAACTATGAACTAGCCTTATGCTGCAGGAACAATATAAGACTGAGTTTGTGATGAAACTTTCAAGAATGAAGTCTAACTTATAATCAACAGAAGATAAATAACTAACTAACTACAAATACTCACTAAGTGGGACCCCTTAGCAAACATCAACTAGTTATGCTAGAATTGAACTCAAAACTTCATCAGCTTTTATTCATAAACTTGGAATCATATACATTGATTGCTCTGCTTATAAGAAAACTAACACAAAACATTGTCTCTCATTATAATACTAACGTTTACACACTCTGCTTCTCACTCGCGCAGGAGGAGAACTTATTTATATTAGAAAAGAAACTAACTACCTAACTCTAACAAAGAAAGACGTGGACATAAGTGCATCCAGAAACTAAGGAACATACTTCTCATAAATGAAGACATATTTGTTCAACACGATTAAGAGAAAATTTAGTATTCCACTCTTCCTAGATTAATGATCATTTAGATTTCCTCCCAATGACCCAGTCAGAGAGTCTTTGTTGGAACAACTTCCTTGATGCCATGCTGGAAATGGACTTTACTACAGGTCTAAGATCTACTACACTTGACTCATTCATGCTCCCTTCAATAACTTGTGATGCACATGGCGACAGAAGTGAAAGAAAGCACACATGGAAAATAACACGATACACATTCATTAATCACATATTGAATCCATTTCATTATCCAAAAACCACATGCATTATATTAGTCATTCGGGAGGTCAAACAGGGCAATTAATATAGACACGGAGATGTTAAGCTGCAAGAATATAGGAATGTATTGCTACAGGATACTACCCGATTTTAGATAAAAAGTCTTTAATCAAAGAGTTAAAACAACCATTAGCAATAAGAGTAAGGGTATTAAAAATACATCATAATATTCAAATTATTAGCATATTTCAAGCTCATCATTTTCCCCCTACTTATCCTAATAATGGTCCTCCAGCATTAAGCTTTTGAGTTATTTCTCTGAAGTCAGTAGTAGTAGTATGGCCCTATAATGAAGTTTCAAATTTGTAGTAGAAACCTCTAAATTTTTTCCATCTCTCATACCTATGGTTTTATGTATCCTCATTAACATTTGTAGCCTGATAAGGGTAAAGTGGCCACATTAAAACTGTAGGTCGAAATGTTAATGGTAACCATAACTCAAACCTCTTCTGGAGACCAAGCTGCATGTACTTCTCTATCCTTCTGATGGTTGCTTTAAAGTTCAGAGGGCTATGAGCCTCGGATTTCCTCAGACCAACAGTTAGTTTTTCCCATCTTGTTTCAATTTTGGAAGATGAAAGCTTCTAGAACATATATGGTTGGTCTTTGAACTCATCATACACCTGCTTCCTGATATCAAATATTTTCATTCTTTCTATTTTATCATTGAATCCATATACAACAATAAGCCAATTTCTCATAATTGTATGGGGATCTGGGCTTTCAAGTCATAGTGGAATAGGTTCATTCCTTTCAACCTCTTCATAATCCTCTAATTGTCTTCCATAGTTAGTTTCATTGGCCGCCCAAGACATGAGTGACCTCAGATGAATGTCACCAATATAGAGAAGTGGATTCCACTTTGTTTCAGAGGGAATTATCAAACCATGCAATTAAAACTCACATAAGGAATTTTTCAGCCAGCTGGGTGCTACCTGATATGCATCATAAAATTCCTTGGCTGTGTGAATGACATGGTCTAAATTTCTAGAAATTATCATTAGTTGAAACTAAAGAAATTGCTCTTTAAGGCACATAGCATACACCCTAGGCAATGATCTACATTCCATAATTTTACCAGTTATCTTCATCATTTCATCCATTTTCTCTTTCATTTCCTGAATTTCTTGTTTTTGCCTTTCAACATCTCTTTTCAATTGCTTCTTTTCTTCCTCCCAAAGACTTTGTTGAATTTTAGTTTTAGCTAAGTGGTGGAAAGTCAAAGTTTGAAATGTAATAGGCCTCCATGTAGTCCTAAGATATTCCAAATATTTAATCAACAATGTTCTTTTATAAACAACCATTGCTCAAAAAGTTGCAGGGGGTAATGGGGTTTCATTGGACACTTCAAACTACCCAAGTTGTTCTTCCTCTTGCTGTAGGAAGAATTCATGTTGCTACGCAGGAAGAGATTGTGCTTCTTCTGAAACTTTCCTAGCCCCTTCAACCAAGTCATCAAGACTTGGCATCCCCCTTTCATTACCATTACCATGTTGTGCTTCTTCAACTTCCACTGTCTTAGTTTGCACTTCCCTAGGAATAACATATGGACTTTGTGGAACATTCTTAGATACATTTTGAGAAACATCATGACTGAACTCTTAAGATTCCTTAGAAATGACTATAATTTTAGGTTGATTGGGGGTTGACATAACTTTGCACTATTTCCTTGATGAAGCTCTTTTTGGAAATGTTTTAAAAGTAACAGCTATAGGAGACACTTTCATGGCCTTCCTCTTTCTAACCTTCCTAGAGGGTTCAAACTCAACAGAAGAAGATGATAGTGATACTGCAATGGTAACAGGTGTTGTTGCAGGAGAAACTGCTACAAGGGAAGATGCTACAAGAAAGAATGGAGTAGAACATTTTCACTTTTGAGCATGAGGGTCAGATTCTGGGGTTTGTTCTACCCTAGAGGACTCTCCAACCTTCATTTTCCCTTTTTCTTTTCTAACAACAGACCTAGTTTTTACTTGGGTAGAGGGCTCTGGTGTGGAGGCTGCAGGACTAAGTGATGCAGGAGCAGATGATTCTTGCTCTACTTCCCTACTTGTGGATTCTACTCTCTTTTTCTTTTTCTTGCATTGTGTAGTGAGTGCTCTAGCAGGCTCTGGAGGTTTCAAACCCTTTTGGGAAACAAATTCTTGCCAAGAAAGGGGTGATACATCCCTCAAGGAATGCTCGATCAAGAGTTTAATGAGGGCATGATGGGTGAAAGAGTTGTCCCTACCCCTCTTTGTTTCAAAAGGTTTAACCAAAAATTTGGAACATTGACAGCTAAACCATGCCTCATATGACTCAACAGTTTAAAATGATAGGAATTCAAATAGGAAAAATGTCCCTCACAAGTCAAGTACCTGATTATGAAGGCGGCATATTTCGAGTATGGAGGAGGTAGTGACACTCATTTACATCCTTGTTTGGAAACCTCTAAGGGTCCATTTGTTGGTATTATGAATAATGCCCTAGCAGAGACAACATCCGAAGAAAAATTTTCTCCTACCATCAAAAGCCTAGTTACTTCTGTAATTCACTCTTTTGTAATGGCTACTGTCAAACCCCACACTGTAGCTTCTCCCTCTAAAAGAGTTCTCAAAAACTCACCTGCAGCTTACTCATTAAAGGAATCTAACCTTAGAAAATAATTCAGCCAACCACAATTGTTGAATGGCTAAACCGTTTGAGGATTTTGTGTCAAGAGTTCATGAGATAAAAGATCATGTCTTACTAACTAGCCACCCATATTCACAAATTATCCCAGCTGAGATTCCTGAAACTCCAACTTTTTCTGAAAATTCAAAAAACTTTTTCTTCCCTACCGTCACTTTTCTTTACTTTTCCAAGAATGACTCAAAGGATAATTGCATCAAATGATTGTTACAAACTACTCAAATTAAGCAGTTAATTGTTGTTTAGGATGGAAACACAACCATATTTGGAAAGTACAAGAAAATAAAAATATCTTAACAGTTGTGATAGTGACATAAGAAAAAGATTTGAAATGGATTATCCTGCCCCCTACTAAAAATTTGATGTGTGTCCACACATGTGCGAAAGGATAGGCAAAGATCAGGCAATAATGACTGATATGTACACAACAATTAATGAATAAATGAAATAAATAAATGATGTGACAATAAAATATATCGCGTACCTTGGAATAAATGCATGTACATGCTAGGAAATATCACAGCTTGGCATGAAATGACGACCGAAATTGAAACCATAAATGAGGGTGGTACAGCAGGATGGGTGGCATGGATGGGTGATGTGGAAGAAGAGGGAATGAATGGTGGTGATAGATGAAAAGCAGAGAAAGTGGATTCCTTAAAAAGGAAACCTTTATTATGGGCATGCAACATAGAATTTTAAAGAGATGTTGTAGGAGGATCAGTGGCCGCATCCGAAACAAACTGCTTCATAAATTCCTCTTTGGATGTTGGCTTATGATACAACCTAAGACGGTGCCCATTAACTAGTAGCTTGAATCGAACAAGATCTATTGTAGGTAACTGAACTGAACCAATATCAAACAAATTTTCTATTTCATAAGGACCAAGCCATCTTGTGGTGAGTTTACCTTGATATTCCTTGTAGCTTGAGTCATAGAGCAATGCCCAATCACTGACAAAGAATTGTTTAGTTTTGATATGGTGGTCATGCCATTTTTTCCTTTGCTGCTGGATAGCTTTAGTATGCTACAGGGAAACTTTCCTTATCTCATCCAATGCATTTAGCTATAGGAGGCGTTCCTTTTGGGCTTCTGAAATATCAATGCTAAGCTGGAGAGCAGTCCTTAATGTCTTATCCTCAAACTCTATTGGCAACATGGAAATTTTGCCATAGAGTAACTCAAAAAGGTCAAAAGGATTAAACCCTATAGTTGTTTTCCATGTTGTCCTATAGGCCCATATTTCTTTAGCAAGGTGACTGCTCCAATCCTTCTTGTGTAATTTTACTGTCTTAGTAAGGATTGACTCAATTTCTCTGTTGGTAACCTCTGCCTGACCATTAGCTTGAGGTTGATAGGGGCTAGACTTTTTGTGCCTGATCTTGTAATCATTCATCAATACAATGATTAATTTTGATGTAAACTAAGCTCCTTGATCAGTAACAAGTTCCCTTGGGACTCCAAACCGAGTAAAAATCTATTCATATAGGAACTCAACAACTTTATTGTCACAGGCATGTGTCATTTCTTTCACTTCCACCCACTTGGTTACATAATTAGTGCAAACCAAAATGTATGATTTCCCATTGGATGGAGGATCAATAGGCCCAACAAAATCCATGCCCCACTTGTGAAAGGGATTGACTACCACTTGAGGATACAGGGGCATTTCATCAGACTTGGTTGGTCTCCCCATGCGTTGACATCTGCCACATTTTTTGGTGTAGGTTGCAAAATCTTTGTGTAGTGTGGGCTAATAGTATCCTATAGTAATCACTTTCATAGATGTTCTCTTGGCTACAAATTTCCCACAACATGGCTCATCATGACAGGCATGAAAAATGTCATAGGTTTCGTCTTCCCTAACACACCTTCGCATGACTTGGTTAGGTCCTGTGTAGAATAAACAATCTGCAATCCATGAAAAGTTAAAAATTTTCTCTACCAAAAATTTTCTTTCCTTTAGTGAGAAGTGCGCTGGAATCTTGTTGGATGCTAAATAATTTGCAATATCTACATACCATGGAGTTTGAGTAGCTATAGAAAATAGATGGTCATCGAGAAAGCTATCATCAATTCCACAAAAGGATATAAAAGTCATGGAAAATACTAACCTAGGAATTGGACATTCTAGTAGCTGACTAACATCTTCTTATGGTCATTCATTTACATTGTCAAACCAGGGAATGTATACTTGAAATGGAGTAGCATTGTATGTGCACTAAGAACCAGTTCTAGTCATAATTTATCAAAAATGAATGCTTGGAAGGAATTCTACTTATGATGTAGGAATGTAACGTAAAGTCTTCTTAACTTAAGCATAACTTAATCAAAGCAGAAACCCTAACAACTG
The DNA here is from genome assembly GCA_007258455.2 of Sequoia sempervirens. Taxonomy (NCBI): domain Eukaryota; kingdom Viridiplantae; phylum Streptophyta; class Pinopsida; order Cupressales; family Cupressaceae; genus Sequoia; species Sequoia sempervirens. Next base: position 58,250 of record VDFB02032889.1, read on the forward strand.
TTGCTAAGAAACAAACTATGAACTTGCCTTATGCTGTAGGAACAAACACAGGGATGGATTCCCGTTGCTGCAGGAACAATATAAGACTAAGTTTGCGATGAAACTTTCAAGAATGAAATCTAACTTATAATCAGTAGAAGATAAATAACTAACTAACTATAGATACTCACTAAGTGGACCCCCTTAGCAAGCATCAACCAATTATGCCAGAATTGAACTCAAAACTTCATTAGCTTTTATTCATAAACTTGGAATCATATACATTGATTGCTCTACTTATAAGAAAACTAACACAAAACACTGTCTCTCATTATAATACTAACTTTTACACACTTTATTGCTCACTCGCGCAGGAGGAGAACTTATTTATATTAGAAAAGCAACTAACTACCTAACTCTAACAGAGAAAGACATGGACATAAGTGCATCCAGAAACTAAGGAAAAAAATTCTCATAAATGAAGACATATTTGTTCAACACGATTCAAAGAGAATTTATTATTCCACAATGAGAAAGTCTTCTATTAATGGAGTTTCACGGATGGAGATCACAAATTTGTTGTCTGATTTGAAGCAGGATATCATAAAAAAACATGGCTACACAGTTGGATACTACACAAGCTAGGAAGAAACATGAGGTTGATGAAGCAATCTTGGCTGAGTTCTATCCACATTGTAGAAAGAAGAAACGTGACTATGGATGTAAGATGGTGGCTAACCTAGAGGCTAGGTAATTACCTACTGATTTTAAGATAGTAGAGGGTGATGATGACCAAGTATTCTTCGTCGCACAAAGGTGACCATGGGATCAAAGACAAGGTATGCCTCAAGACCCCCTAACTTTTGGTAATCCTTATTCTAATTACAACAACCAATGGCAACCTACATATGGAAAGCTATCATCATGAAATTTCATATAATCTCCTAGGTAGACCATGGAATCATGAAATGAATGGAGTTCCTTCCACTCATCATCACAAGATGAAATACATGTACAACAACAAAGTGCACATACTTGAAGTTGACCATGATCCTAATAGTTGCTTGAACATTGAGAAAAATAATGTGAATCATTTAAACACATTAACACGAACTATACAAGTGTAACCCATGCAACAACAAGACAAACAACAACACATTGAACTAGTCAAGAAGCCATTAGATGATGATTTGGGTTCCATATACTTCACACCACCACTCAGGGAAAACCCTTCAAAAGCATCCACTTCAACCACTTTAGACCAAAAAACAACCAATTACACAACAACCTTTGACAAACACAACAATGACCAACAACCCAACCCAAAAGTAATGAAAAATCTTTATGGAAAGGGTTATGAGCTTATGAAACAACTTGGATATAGTCAAAAAGGATGTGGTACTAATGAACAAGGTATCCACAACCCTATTGATACTATCACATAACAAACAACTCATGGTCTTGGTTATTTTCCTTTGATAGAATTTCCAAGCCTTCACTCAACATCAACACATCTTCACTTAATGTCAATGTCATCTTGAAAAACACTAATGAATTAAATTCCTTAGATTTTAGACCCTCCTATAAAGGGGAGCCCAAAATCTCACAATCTAAATAGTCTTGCATAGGTATGACATATGGTACTAAGTAAGAAACATCTTTTTCAAGTGGGTATCTTGTCGGGACTCCTCCAAGATCACCTGATATCTCTCCCTCCATGAACTCAAAATAAATGCTATTACAAGACTTAATTTTGTGCATATTATCAAGTTCACAGTCATTCCACTAATGAATGTAAGTCTTTGAGTAGTAAAATCAAACATCTTAAGGAGTTTGGTGTTCTTCCTTATATGGGGGCACCCTATTCCTCTAATTTCTCTTGATTTTAACTTAGCACACATCTTATCAATCAATTCTACTCACCCTTCTCTTGCACTAAGTGGGGGAAAGGGGCTTGTAGCTTCATCCTAATATGTCTCCTGTCGTTGCCTCTTTTGGCTAACCATTAACCTTTTATGAACATATAAGAGTAAGCTTGGGATGTGGACAACATGCGTTAAGTTGGGTTGCATGTGACATAGTTTCCTTTTTCATGATGTAGTTTCTTAAAAACATATGACTTGGCATAGGGCTTTCTAAGGAAGCTCTCATGTTCTCCTTCTTCTACTTTAAAGAACTTGCTCATAGTACTGGTGTTTGCAACCACTTTAAACTGGGGGCATACATCGACACTCACATTTCATTGTGTGATTTTCTTTCTCTTGCGATCTCCTCTCTTGGGAGCATTAGGTACAATGTTGCCTAGGATGAGATATTGCACTTGTCCTCTCTTGGAATCAAGATGAGACCAGTTACACTTTAACTCTCTTGGAAACATTAGGAATGATTTTCCCTAAGATGATACATTGCATGAACTAAGAAAAATCCCTTTTAACATTCCTTACACTACCTTACATTTACAATGTCTATGAATGTCAAGCATATGAAGTTTTGCTTACCTCATAGAGCTCAAAGACCATTTTCATGTGACAACTTATTAAAGTATCAGGAGGTATAACTTTGATATGGTTCAACAGGAAAGCCCATTTCAAGTCATGAGTTTTCCCCATAGCCACATGCTTGTGTGTGAGTGCATACCAACCATGAGCTTATGTTTCTCACCTTTCGAGCCTTCTCACCCCACAGACAACAAAAAATTTTGTGGCCCCAAAGTGAGTATACTTACAACTTCTCACTCGATGGAAAACCATGAGTTCCATTGCGTCAGAGTGATTCTACATTTTCTTTTCAAAAAAATAGCTTATATCTGCTCCAGAACCTGTTGGAAAAATGGCTGAATCTTGATCCACCTTTTCATCTTTCTCCTCCTTCTAATTCTTCTCATTGCATGATCATTTATCTTGCTTTGCTACAAGTCATTCACCTTGTGTGTGTCCTTTTTCACTCATGTTGGTTTGATTTAGAATCTTGGATCCTAGGGGCTTGCACAACCTCCTTTGATCTTTGTCATCCTTTATCATCTGCATTGGTATGATAGGACCACCCTTGAATGTCTGCTTTAGTGTGACTTTGAATCAAGTTCATCTTGTCACTAAAGTGGGGGCTAATTGTGGACACGGGAACAGTATCCCCTTTTTCTTGCTTGATTTGGGAATAATTAGTGACAAATTGGACTTAAAGAAGGCCTTTATTTTTTGTTGTGAGGTGTTTTACACATCCACACTAAGTCTTAGACCCTTGCAAACTAAATAAAATTCATTTAACGATGTCTTGTAAAGGTGTTGTAAAGTGTTGTGAATGACTTTCACACTTTTCAAGACTCTTATTAAGCATCTAAGCATAATGTACCTATTATCCCCTTAATTCAACATTGTAAAATATATGAAATTGCATTTTCATATCAATTTAGAAGGATTGTAAATCAAACTTGACTTTAAATTAGTGTTGCAATGTGTTTTACACATTCACATTGGATGTTGTGCATTTCTTGGCTAAGTGGACCCCATTTTAGTGTTGTAAAGTGTATTTAATCACACTTTCACATTAAAATTTGTGTCGCTATCCCTAATTGACCTTTACATCATCATTAATAGGACCTTATTGACCCATATTGTGTATCCTGAGGTATAATTTGATCAAATAACTGGCTAAGTCATCATATAAAACCTGATTTTCTTATCTCCTGACCTTCTAGTTAGTAGAATGGCCCCTATGGGACCCATTCACCATTAAGGATGAACGAGTTCCTGCCAGGTGGGACTAACTCACCCAGGGTGGCAAATTAGTCCCATTTGAGTCATTTTGGGGCTTTAGGCTGGAAAAGTTGGATTTTAAGTTTTATTTTCCTTTATGATGAACTTAGGGATCCAATTAATGGGAAAATAAGGTGAATTTCCTAAAAATATAAGTCTATAAACCCTAATTTACATCTGTTAACTCATTCACAACTCATTCATCATTTTTGTTCCACTTCAAGTGAAGCAAGCTAGGGTTTTATCATTCTAAGTCATCAAGATAGCTTCCAAAGAAATTCAAGGGTAGATTCTTCATCTCTTGCTACAAAAATTAAGTATAAATCATCATGGAAAGATATTGAATCCATTTTTTCATGCTTCATCACATTCTTTCTCTATTTTGGTTTAACTACCTAAAAAGGGGTTTGACCAAGGCAAACCGCCATGCCCTAGCATTCACCATTTCTCCTTCTCTTCTTGTGTGTTTGCAGATTTACCCATCTTGAAGGCTTGGAGATCATTAAAGATAAATTTTTAAAGTTTTTGAAGACATCCCCTTCTTGAGCAAGTCAAAATATCCACAAAATTCACTTTTAGGTCCAAAAATTAGACTTTCAAAGGTAGACACCTATCAGGAACCGAAGAGCAGACCGAGAGCTTCAGTTTCCACTTTTGGATTTTTAGAGATTCAAAATTTTATTGATTCACCATAAGTGGAAAATGAATCCCACTGTCAGGGCTAAAAAAAATTTCTGCAATTTTGGATACCCATTTGTCTGAAACAGGCTCTAGAACAATTTTCCAAATCTGGGACTAATTCACCCAGAATGGTGAATGAGTCCCTATAGGCCAAATTTTTAGCATAAAAAATATTTCAAGAATAATTTCTAGTCTCCAACAAGTTCTCAGGTGCACAAATTCAGTTTCATTCATTTATGTTATAGTTTACTTTCATTTCTAGGTCTCTTTGCATATCAACACTATGTTTTCAAACAACTTGCATTTCCTTAGTTTTGCATCAATATTCAATAAATTTTATCAATTTTCTACACTTAGGACATTACATTTAGACACATTTCATCCATGTTTGCATTAATCTTGAGTTTTGACATTTCCCATTTTGGTCCATCTCTCTCTCCTTTTAGGTGAAAAAATGTAGAAGTGCAAGAGAGCATTAGGGTACCAAAATGTTTGTCTCCACATGTAATTCCATAATCTAATTCCTAAAACTGAAATAACAATCCCTAGAAATCATGAAGAACCTCCTTCTCAAGCATATGTTGATCTTGAATCCTTAAAATCATCCACTTCATTTACCACACAATCATGCACCAAGTTCCAAATCCATGATATAGGATGTGGAGAATAATGTATAGATAATTTACCAGGAAAATAAATTAGTAATTTCATCGAGAAGGGTCAGACTTCCAACATGGATACTAATATAGCTATAGAAGGAACACAAAAATATGGTCGTGCTTGGATTGAAACCTTTTGGGATCTTGATGATAAAGCTACCTTTTCCATATCTGGTTCCACTCAATCTTTTCATGTCTATAATAATCCCATGTTTGATCATGATATCTACAATAATTATCTTTTTGATCATGACCTTACTGAAGATATCCAAGATTATCCTTCTCCATCTTTTGAACCATCATTCTTCCATCCCACCTACCCTAGGCTAGGATATGAATCTCCTATTTTCACCTCTACTAAGACATTTTTCCAAGTTGTTAAGGATGTTCAAGCCTCCTCTGATGTTAACAATACTGAAATGGATAGTCCCAAAGACTCTATTGATTGCATTTCCACTCTCATTCAACCACCTAACATTCTTGGCACTCCATCCAGCTCATAGAAATGGATCAACAAGTATCACCCAAAGAAAATAAAAAGGAGGTAATTCAAGAATCAAATGTAAAAGCACCTTTTTCAAATGGAGATCCATAATCGAATGAAAGCATGCAAAGAAAGAAAGATCAAGAAAATTCCCTTAGCCAAAATAAAAATCTATTGGATAAATAAAAAATAAAAGAATATCAAGAAAAGTCCCCTACCCAAATTAAAAAGCTATCAGAAATATAAAAAATAAAAGTCAAAAGTGAAAGCAAACAAAATTCAATCTCCAATTATGCCTCTCCATTAAAAATCAATGGGGGCATCTATCAAGGAAGAAAATCAAAAAGAGAACTTGTTGATCCAAGGTCTCCATCAATGTCACTCTCACTCATACCATATATTCCCTTCCATCCATTCATGTTCAAATATCTTTCATATCATTCCATCTCCATTGGTGATGTCTTTCAATGTGTCTTTGATGACAACCCCTTCACGTACTTTAGCTCATTGGTCTCCCAAGCTACTTTTCATCTAAAGCCTAATGGCCCACGTAGTGTGCATATTAGAGATAGTACCATAGCCTCTTTCATCCACCACATCTATCGCCCCTTCATATTTTCCACTCGTACTCCTCATCCCGATTGAGTCCTTTCATCTAACATAGTCATCCACATAGGATCGAGGCATCATCAAGGTATTCTATGGATCTGATGTTTATCAATTCTATACCTAGCTTTAGAGAGATTTTGTCAAAAAAATCATAAAATACAATATATATATATATATATATATAAATGAAAAATACAAAAAAAATGAAAAATAGAAGAAAAAAAGTAAAGAGAAATCAATTTGTTTAATGGTGAAAACCACTTCGGTGGTGCCTTGAGCAAGTACCATGGTGAAAACCAATAAATTGGCACCATGTTTAGAGGCTTTGCTCCTCTTTCCTTTGGATCTCTCCTTGATATCTTTTCATCCCATTTTTTGTTCACCCACCACTTCATAATAGCCTTCTCACACTCATCATGGCTTGTGAATTTTTTGATATTTCCCTCACTTGCTTACTTTTTCCATGAATACTAGGTTGATCCTATCCCTCACTAGGGAATTTCCTCGACCTTAGCTATGGGTTGGGATGCTAAACATCTCATGGTTAGAGAAACTAGCTCCTTTTTCTTTCTGCTCACTTGCAAATCATCTCTCTCCATCGCAAAATGTCCTAGAAAAATCCAAAAAAATCATAAAATGTTCTGAAAAAATTCAAAATAATCATAGAATTTCTTGAAAAAATCCAAAAAAATCATAAAATGTCTTGAAAAAATAAAAAAAGTCATAAAATGTCATAAAAAATAATTCAAAAAAATAAAAATAAAAGATATTCCAAAAATCCAAAAAAATCAAATATTCCAAAAACCCAAAAAATTCAAATATTCCAAAAAATAACGACACTTTCAGATTGCCACATAGCTTTGAACTTCAACAAAACAAAAATAGGCCTTGATTGACAATCAAGAAGACATTGCAACATACCTATCAATCAATCTTTCAGATCCAACCAAATGCATAAACTATGACAAGAATCAAATTTACATTGAAGCATGATGCATGTTTGTTTGCTAATCTTTGATTTATTTATGATTTTTATCTTTAGTGGCATGTATTTTAGCTTCTCATGGATGTCTTGAACTAGAGAGACAAGGATGGGGCATGTTCACTTGTTTGTTGTTTATGGATTGTTTCTTATTCATAGGATGACTCATCTTAGGACATGGTTGTCTAAAATCATCAAGGACCTATGAGTTTATTGTGGATGAGAGCGTTCATTTTCTAATAGTGTCTTACATGCAATAAGTATTCAGGTCATCTACATTCCTTATACCTAGATGCTTATGCTTCATTGCTAAATAAAAACACCAACAATATTCAAGTCATCTAGAAGTTCATGTTATCTAGATGCTTATAATAATTTGCAACACAATAAGCTCTATGATGATATAAGTAGCTAAAAAGCACAAGAGTTCTCATCACCTTCCATTCTCCCTTTCATCAATCATTTCTTTCATTGTCATTGTCCCTTGTTTTTCTCTTCATCATTTTGTTCATCTTCTTTGTCACAAGAATTCAATCAATTGTTGCATCCAACTAATGTATCTCTCTTGAATCAAATCTCAAATCAATCAACTTGCTTCTCAGAGTCTCATAACCCCTTGATTAATCAATCAATCATTTTATCAACTTGTCTTGCACAAGCATCAATCTAAATTAGCTCATCAACCTAGCTATATTGATCATTTCGATCAATTGTTTAGTTACACCCATCAACTATGCATTTTCATCAAATGTACATCTTTGCTTAATCACTCACGCGATATATATTATAAAAAATTATCCTTGTGATCTATTGAGAGATCAATCTTCTTACAATCCATTTGATTAATCTCTCGAGGGGGCATATCATATTCCTCATCATCAGTATCAGGATATATCTATGGTACGTATCAATTCATGAATTTTTCTTTGAAACAATGTGATAGGTTGGATTGTCTCAAAGAGGGGAAAAATGTAAACACATAAAAATTTCCTCTAATAATGTTAAATTTTTAATCAATATGTGGATCCATTATTAGTATTATTATCCATTTTATATTCATCTCATATTTATATTTCATGCATAACCATTTTCTAAATACTAATCCACCTCATTAAATCATTTATAAATCCATAATCATTAAAATATTATTTATCCATGATAATCATTCACTCATATTAATAAACTCCATCAAATCCATTTTCATAATATATGATCACTAAAATATCAATGCATTTACATATTTCATAAAAAATCCATTTGCATATTCATAAATCAATTCATATCTTTATCTACTTTCCTTATTTACCATTTTGCATGTTTATCCCACATTTTCCCTAATATTGGATTCACCCCTGAGGAGATCTATTTACACCTTTCCCTTTCTCATTTCTTGATCATCTACAACATTCATGATCTTTGCATCCTTACATTCGCTATTAGCATTCTAGGTACTCTTTTGATATCATTTTAGCATTTTAGCTCATACGATAGTTGCATGTTAGCATTTTAGTTTATCACGTTTTCTTCTATTATTCCATATCATTTGCATTCAATCTCTTAATCTTTGTTTTCTATAGCCTCTTGTGCATAGTGCAACACCAGCACTCTGAGAACAAATTATTTCCAAAAACACAAGATATTAGATGATAGGAGGGAAATGGAGACAAAAATCCATTTGCATGCATGTGTGTGTAGGTCAGAAAATACTCAATTTTTTGATGTTGGAACAAATCTAAATCTTCAAATTCAAATACCCATTTCCTTCGTGAAACCATTTCTTCACCATCCAATCAATCAAAATCATTCCTAGCAATAGATTGCAAATGCAAATCAATCCTTAAAAGCATACCAACCAAGTTAATCAATCTTGCCAAATCATCCAATTGCATCAATGGTCTTGATCCTAATCTTGTTGTAAGCCCAATCAATTAATCAATCATCCTTGTGTTGATCTAGGCATATATCATTCCCCATAATGACAACACTTTCATCATCATCAATCAATTAATTAATCAATGGTTTATAGCCTGACAAGGACAATGCCTTATTTGTTTTTGTATCATTTTTGCATGCTTTCTTGCTTGCTTGTGTGTGTTATCATTTTTATATTGCAATTGTATCAAATTTGAATCACTTCTAGCTAATATTCATATCTTGTATCTAGAAAAGGTTGTATTATGATGGGGCATGAGACACATGGTAACCTTGGTCCTTATATCTTGGTGCATAACGTCTAGGGCTATATCAAACATAATGGTTGTTCACCTTCATTGCAACATAACACATCCTTCCCTTTCTTCTTCCATTCCCTTATCTTTCTCTTGACCAATCCATTTTATTTTGAGAGCATATATGTGTTTATCCAACCCACCTATCCTCTTGATGGGGCATCATCATCCCATCATTTTATCTTCATCCCATAACCTTAACTTCTTTGAAATCATGTTACTTGACATAAATTTCATCCTCTCGAAAATCATCTCAAAGAGGGGAAAAATATACACCTAAATTTGACCATATCTTATAGCATTACCTTAACAACACCTTTTCTTCTAGGTCCCTTTTCATGTCCCCTTTCATCACTCCCATTAGTTAAATAAATTATATTTATTTAACCATTTCCTCTTATCCATTTATCCTCCATTTGCACTAAATTAAATAAATCTTATTAATTTGATCTTATCATCCAATTTGTGCACCATAAGCCCTAAAATTTCCTTTTTAATCCTAGCCATCCACATCACATAATTGGCTTTCAATCATAGTCATTAATTTGATTCCCTTTTCCTCTATAAATCAAAGCTCTCAAAATTCATTTGATCATGGAGCATTTGTGTACTATTATGTTGCTACAACAGTGAGCAATCAACATTCCTCCGTCAACAGTTCTTTAAAATCTTGCAATCTCACGTGAGGTTGAGAAGGGAAATGGAGTGAATCCATGTTAATACATGAATGTGTGTTTAGATTAGATTTTTGTTTTGCATGTGTCTATTTTTCAAGTAACTTCATTGAGGATGGTGGAAATCTTAATCTTAATCTAATAAGATTTTAGAACCATTTTCCTTCATCTACAAATCTAATTTTCAAAAATTTGAGAATGAGTTAAATCCTTTGCATTCCTAAATTCTTTTGTAAGTCAATTAAAAAATAATTATAGACTAAATTTGGTAGCTATAATTTAATCAAGTGATGTTTAGGATGTTGTCACTTTTTTATTTAGGCATGCACTTTCACTACAACATTGAAATGAATATAATATTTACTAGAAAAAAACACATGATGAAGAAAATAATGAATCAAACAATAATTTGGGATAGTGGAAAACATTATAAGAAATTTTTAATTAGAATTATGCATAAAATACTCAAGAGATAGTTCCCTATAGCTCACTACACATGGATATTAACATATCAACTCAACCAACAATATGCTAAATATTGTTTTTGATAAAGGGAAAAATAGGTTTTATAGGGACCCGAAACCACCAATTTTACACCAAAAGAGAAAGGACTAAAATGTCCAACAGTGAAAACAGGCTGCACAAAAGGAAAAAAATAGAAAAAACAGTAGCCACCCGCAAAATTCTAGGAGGGTTAGACAAAAAACCAGCCGAAAAGCCAACAAAAAGACCAGCGGTAACTAACCCAGAGTCTTCAGAACATACTCTGTCTCTGTCTCCAAGTTCTGCATGTCCTGAACACCCTTCTTGAAGGTTTGAATCATTTGTGACGTAGGAGGAGCCTTCCTCTTCAAATTAGCTCTGGTTCTCTTTGAAATACCAACATCCTCATCTTGGTTTTTATCATTGACCTCATCCAGACCAACCACCAAAGACCCTTGTTGAACTTTGTCCAAATTTTCAGTCATGGCATTGATGATGATGGCATTGTGTCTTGCAATCCTATTGTTCTACTTGGCTACAATTTTAACAGTATTTTTCATTTTATCCAACTCAATTTCAACCCTTTTGTCCATGCCCGCTTGGTTCTGGGTTTCTTTACTAGCACCATGATCTTTTCGCTCTGCCTCTTTCTTACCAAGCACCATAACCTTTGCTCCCATTTCTTCCAGTTTACTTTGAAGGTCCCAGTTTTTTATTTTTAGCTTGCTGATTTCATGAAAGATCCATTTCAAAATTTTGAAATGGTTAGCAGCATTTTTCTTAGCTAAACCCAAGACATCCACAGTGGGTTCCCTTTCTAGGTTGAAGCAAGTTTTAGCAGGGCCAGGGGTTACAGGAGAACCACTTCTAGCATCTCTATCCAACGACGGGGTAGAAAAGGACAAAGTATTATTTGCACTAGAATTTGTAGAATGAGGAGAGTCTTCAGAGTACGACACAAGGATTTTACCCAATAGATTCATACCTATGCTTCTAGTTTTAAGGGTAGAACTTCCCGGCTTAGGTGCAGTGCAAGCTTTCACAGAAAGGGGGTTAAGGATTTTCTTAAGAATTTGGACAGAGGAAGGGCTAAGTACCATCCTAACTGGGCTCAAATTGGGAAAATTCCCTGAGTAGCTGGGTTTGGTATCATCCTCCTTAGAATCAGGAGGGGCGTCCAAATTAGCAAGGGCAGGCATATTTTGGTAATATTCAACAATTAACCTAATCAAACTACTATGCAAAATAGGATATCTTTTTGGGTTTTTCATGTGATCATCCATAGTTTTTCTCAAAGAATAGAGAAGATAGTAGGGAATAGAAACCCTGACCTTGTAGCGAAAATGGTTGAGTAGGGAAAAGTGATATTCATAGACCGAGGTGAAGGGATCATCCATAGTAATGTACTCCATGATAACACGGAGAACTTTTCTCTAGAGAGCTTTTATGGTATCGACTTTGAAGTAGCTATTAGAAATTTTCACCAGTTTCATTCTTTCCTTCTCTTTCATTGGAAATCTGATGACAGCTTCACCAGAAAAAACCTTGTCCCTAAAAAATTTGTGTCCATCAGTGGACATTCCAGTCACTTCAACTATAAGGTTTTCATTGAGGTCGACTTTCCTACCAAAAAGGGTAAGTTCCCCATTTTTCCAATTCTTCTCAAAATTCTTAGTGGCCTCCTGACTAGACCCATGGATTTTTTCAAGAAAAGGGAGCAAACCCCCACTTTTTACTTTGTTCCATGCTTTAGTATTTCTTGTATGCATCTCAAAGCTATCCGACTCAACTATTTTCCTATCTCCATCCATTTTGGCAAGCACGGTGGGGAAAACAGAGACGAGATCTTTCCTTGAAATGGTCCTGCCAAATCCAAGAGCCCACAAAGCATGCCAAGCAACCTTACAGATTAAGCGACTAAGCTCGATCCCATACAATCTAATGATTGTGATGTAATTACCTCATCCTATCGTCATTAATGAGGTGACACGCTCCTTGCCCATGTGATGCATCATACTTCAATAAGGCCTAGACATTAACGCTTAATTCACTAATATTTAGCCAAGTGCACTGTCCTTTGCTCCTAACTCCTTCATTCGCAAGAAAATCTACCACAACATTGGCTTCTCTATAGGTATGTGAAATATTTATATTATCAAACTTGGCTAAGGTCGAGATAGCATCATCAATCCAAGACTTAATAGTCCATGATGGGGGAGACCTACCTAAAAGACAATCAATAATATTTTTGGAATCCCCTTCAAGCCAAAGGTTTTTAAAATTTAGACTATAGGCCAAATTTATAATATGAAAAGCTCCAGCAGCCTCAGCCAAGTGATTGGTTTGAGATCCAAGGGGAGTGATAGTCACACCTAGAAAGTTGCAAAAGGAATCCCTTATGACTCTGCTGCAACCCGCCGCCCGAGGATTACCTTTAGCCACTCCATCAAAGTTGGATTTGACCCATCCATTAGGTAGAAAAGACTAGCAAACACCCTCTCTATTCTTCTTAGCTTGTTTAGGGGCATAGGGAAAATTGAGACTTATATTCCATTCCTTAGCAACCTTAAGATCGTAGGACGAGTGAGCCACTTTCTCAGAGTTGCTAACCTTCTGGGACATAGCGAAGACATTTTATTTTGAGAAATCTGATTATTTTATCAAAAACAATATCTGTCGGTGCTTCTTTATCTCTGTAAATTTTGTTGTTTCGTTCTTTCCAAAGACCCCAAGCAACATGAGGGAAAGAGAAATCCCACAAGTACCAAAGTATAGGATTGTGAGTTGGGGCTTTCCATTGACAGAAGAAATCTTCAATAGACAAGGGAAAAACCCAAGATAGTTTCCAATAATAGATTATTTTTTCCCAAATTGAGGTAGCAAAAGGATAATGAAGAAACAGATGATGCATTGAACTTTTCCTCCATCTTGCAAAGAAAACATCTATTAGGTATTTGAAAGCCACACTTACAGAGGTTGTCAACCGTGAGCACCTTATTTTGGAGAATGATCCAGAAAAAGATATTGATTTTAGGGACCAGATGTTTGAACCAAGCCTTCCTTAACAAGATGCATTATGTGGTATCACATGTTTAAAATTAAGTAAATATAATGGAAAGACAAAATTAGAACTTAAAATTGTGAGAAAAAATACACAATAATTTATGTACATAAAATTACCTAGATAAACTATAAAGGACACACACTCTAGTTATACTCAATCTATCTTGGGAAAAATATAATTATTGCATCACCAACATGAATAATTAGAGCCATAAAACATGAAAAGTACCAATTTATAACTTCTACGACATCATCCACCTTAGAAAACTTATCCTATTCTATCACAATCTAGAAACAACACAAAAAATGGAGTTTCCAACATTAGAAAACTTAGTAAATTTCTTTTTTATACACTTTATTATATTTTTTTATCATCACAAGAAACCAAACTAGAATAATGAATTTAAAATTAGTCATTTCAAGTGTCAAACACTATGCATATCACTTTTATCGTATGGTGATATTTTATTTACTTTTCTTAAAATAGAAATCATCCATTTGCATTAATACTTGAGTTTCATAAAAAGAAATTACCCATTTTTCATTAATATTCATGTTTGGCATAATAGCGATTGTGCATTTGCATTAATGGTGAAGGTGATCTATACCATATTTTTTGTACTCGCTATGGTATCTTGTGTGTTGAATACTTGTATAAATATGGATAATGAATGTAATCAAGGATTAACCAACCTTGTAGCCTAAGAAAATCACTCATAAAACTCACTTTTCAAAATTTGCAAACTCAAACAAAATTCACATCATATATAAAATTTATTGAACATAATTTACTTGATTTATATTTTTAAAATACATCAGTGTAATCTACTACTAGGGATTATACATAAAATTAGGCCTCAACCACATAGTACAATAGAAAGCTTGCACATAAAAGAATATTGCTTCTTAAATATAATTATTATGAGATTTTTTGTATACTCTTATTGATTATTTGATTATCAATTCTTTATCCCTTCTATTGTTATTATTGTTTTAGATAAAAGGGGTAAAACAGGTTTTACAGGGACCTGAAACCACAACGTTTACAAAACAGAAAAGAAGACACAATATTCCAACCAAAAAGACTAGCTGCCCTAGAAAAGATCAACAACAACCAAATGAAAAAGACCAGAAAGGTCAAACCAAAAGGAACAACAAAGTAAGCACCAAAAACACCAGCTATTAATTCAAAATCTTGTGGATAGACTCTGTTTTCGCCTCCAAATTCTACATATCATTGACTCCCTTTTTAAAAATTTGAATCATCTTCGAAGTAGGGGGGACCTTGCACTTCAGATTGGCTCTGGTTCTTTTGGAAATTCCCACATCCGTATCCTAGATTTTGTCCTTTGTTTCCTCTAGATCCACCACCAGAGATCCCTGTTGGGCTTTATCTAGCTTTTTAGTCATCACGTTAATGATAATGGCATTGTGTCTTGCCATTCGGTTGTTTTGCTCTGCAACAGTTTTGATGGTATTCCTTATGTTTAGTTGGGAAGTTTAGAATTGGTTTTAGTAAGGTTCAGAACATCCAGAGAGGACTCTTTTCTAGTATTAGGACAAGTTTTCTCAGGGTTAGGAGTAACAGCCCAGAGTCATCATTAGCATGTTTATCCAGTAGAGGTTTAGCGCAAAGCTCAGTTTAGTTGGCATCAGACTCTTCCGACTCACAAGATTCTTTGGAGTAGGAAACAAGGCTTTTGGCCTGGGGTTTCTTATCAATAGAACTATTCTTAAGGGAGGGGCTATCAAGCTCAAGCTCAACACAAGTTTTACCGGAAAGGGGAGTAGGGTTTTTTCCCCAGAAGGGATAGCGTGCAAGCTAAGGGCTTTTCTAGCTGAACTAGAGCTAGGCAGATACTCCAAGCCACTAGGCTCAGTTTCGTCACTCTCAGAGTCGGGGATAGTTTCCAGGATAGCGGGGGCAGGCATTTTTTTGAAATGTTCAACAATCAACCTTATTAACCCAGTGTGCAGGATGGGGAATCTTTTAGGGTTATTCTTATTATCCTCCAAGCTTTTCTTCAAGGAACACAAAATATAATAAGGGAGAGAGACCCTAACCTTGTATCGGAAGTGGTTGAGAAGAGCAAAGTGGTAGCCATAGATTCTGGTGAAGCGCCCATCCACCGTAATGTACTCTATGATGACCCCCAGAATCTTTCTCCAAATGGCCTTTATGGTGTCTGAATCGAAGTAGCTATTTGCAATTTTAGCCAGACTTAGCCTTTCTTTGTCCTTTTTAGGAAATCTGATCACAACTTCATCAAAAAAAGCCCTGTCACTGAAGAACTTCTTCCCTTCAGTAGATAATCCCTTAACATCAATGATTAGATTTTCCCTGAGCTCCACATTCCTACCAAACAGGGTCAAGTATCCATTATTCCAATTTTTAACAAAGAGGTCTGTAGCCTCCTAGTTAGAGCCATGGAGCTTCTCCAGGAAAGGAAGCAACCCTCCACTTTTAACATTACTCCAAGCCTTGGGATTTTTCATGGGTGTATCATAGTTGTCTGGCTCAATTCGCTTTCTGTCTCCTCCCATTTTAGCCAACATAGTGGGATGGACCCAATCGAAATATTTACTAAAATTGGCCCCACCAAATCTAAGAACCCACAAAGCATGCAGAGCTTTCTTGCAGGTTAAGCCGCTGGGCTCGGTCCCATGCAGTCTAATGATTGTGATGTGAAAGATCCAACCTATCCTCGTTAAATGAATAACACGTCACTTTTCCTTGTGATTTATCATAATTTAATAGGGCGTAGACATTAGTGTTTAGATCACTAATATTAAGCTAGGTGCGCACATATTTACTCCTAACTCTTTCATTAGCGAAAAAATTAGCAACAGCATTGGCTTCTCTATAAGCATGTGATATTTTAACTTTATCAAATTTAGCCAAAGTCAATATTGCATCCTCAACCCACAATTTAATGTTCCACAAGGGGGAGACTTGCCATAGAGGTAGTTGATTATGTTTTTGGAATCTCCTTCAAGCCACAGATTTTTAATGTTAAGACTTTGAGCTAAATTTATGATGTGAAAAGCTCCAGCAACCTCCACCAAATGATTTGTTTGGGAACTAAGGAGAGAGGCCATCGCTCCAATGAAATTTCCAAAAGAATCCCTTATAACTCCACCACAGCCTGCCGCCCCCAGATTACCTTTAGCCGCACCATCAAAGTTAGATTTGATCCAACCGTTTGGCAGAAAAGACCAACAAACACCCTCTCTGTCCTTCTTGGCCTTCATTATGGTTCTAGACAATTCTAGACTTATGTTCCAATCCTTAGCAACAATTAGGTCATAGAGCGAATGCTCCGCTTTCATGGGCATGTTGTCCTCCTGAACCAAGGCATTGAAATTTTCCTTCAAGATTCTGACAATTTTATCAAAGACAATATCCATAGAGGCTTCTTTACCCCTATAAATTCTATTGTTGCATTCTTTCTAGAGGCCCCAAGCAACATGAGGGAAGGATAAATCCCATAAAATCCTGAGCATAGGATTTCTTGTCAGGGCTTTCCATTGAGTGAAGAAGTCTTCAATGGACGAAGGGAAAACCTAAGGAAGATGCCATAACCTGATGATTTTTTCCCAGATAGAAGCAACAAATGAGCAATGAAGGAATAAATGATGGACATATTCAGCCTCCATCTTACAAAGAAAGCATCTATTAGGAATTTGAAATCCATGTTTACACAGGTTATCAATTGTGAGCACCTTGTTTTGGAGAAGGATCCAGAAGAAGATATTAATTTTAGGTGTCAAATGTTTGTACCAAGATTTAGACCAGAAGGGAGGATAGTCCAGAGAAGAAGTAATCCTAGCAAAAGCAGATGACACTAAAAAATTGCTAGAGGGTTCATCTATCCAAACTGCACGATCATCCAGCTGCTCAGAACTAAGTCTAACTGCCAACAGAGAAGACTGGATAGGAGCCAAAACCTGACTAACACTGCACAAATCCACCCAATTACCATTCACTCTGTAATCTTTCACATAAGTTCCAAACTGTACCTTACAAATCTCTGCCCATTCACTGAAGGAGTTGATTTTTATAATGGGATCCTTAAAAAGTTGTTTGTTCTCCTAGAATCTAGTATGATAACCATTTCTCACTTGCCATCCAATACCATCATCCACAATCTTTTTTCTATTGATTATATTATTCTAGCAAGTAGACCCTCTGGGAAGAAGGAGGGGATCCTTCTTTATAATGGAGGAGCAGTTGTTTTCTAAATATTTTCTAGCCAGAATATCAATCCACTACCCAGAAGAAGAGGAGATTCTCTAGATTTGTTTAGCTAAGAGGATTTTGTTGTCTGTTCTGATTCTTCTTAAACCTAGTCCTCCAGCCTTTTTAGGTCTACAAACCAGATTCCAGCCAATTAAGGGAAGTCTTTTTTTTCCTCAACACCCGACCAAAGAAATCTTTTTTGAATTTTTTCAATGGCATCAACAAAATTAGTAGGAATCTTAAATAGGCTTAGGGCATAGACAGGAAGATTCTGGAGAGAGGCATTGAGGAGATGAAGTTTTCTGGCTTGACTTAGTAGGGCTCCTTTCTAGCTCGTAAGCTTCTTACTAAATCTTTCAACTAGCCAAAGCCAGAAAGACTCAGGAGGTTTCAAGCTTAAGGGTAGACCAAGGTAGGTGGCAGGAAATGAATCCACCCTACAACCTAGAATTCTAGCAATTTTAGCCTGTCTATGATCCGAAGTGTTGAAGAAGAACATAGAGCTTTTTTTATTGTTGATCAGCTGTCTTGAAGCTCTCCTGTAATTGTCAAGCAACTGTTTTATAGTTTTTCCTTCATACACCGTAGCTTGACCCATAAGCATAGTGTCATCAATGAATTATTGATGGGAACACACCAAATTGCCCAAGGAAGGTTTGAAACCAAAAATAAATTTAAAGTCGACCAATTTTTTTAGATTCCTGCCTAAACTTTCAGCCATAATAGTGAATAAAATAGGAGAGATAGGATCACCCTGCCTTAGACCTTTGGTGCTCTAGAGAAAAGAGGTGGGGGATTCATTGACCATAATCAATATGGAAGCCATGGACACAAGTTGTTCCACCAATTGGATAACCCTATTACAAAAACCAAAATCCTTTAAAATTTTAAATAAGAAAGTCCATTTAACTCTATCATAGGCTTTTGAGATATCAAGCTTTAATAAAAAGCCTTCAGTCTTCGACACAACTAAGGAGTGAATATTCTCATGTACTGTAACAATAGAGTCAAGAATTTGTCTACCAGGGACAAAGCCATTTTGTTGAGGAGAAATCAAGGAAGGTAAAAAAGTTAAAAATCTAGAGGTTAAGACCTTATAGATGATTTTGTATAAAGAATTATAGAGATTTATAGGCCTAAAAGCCTCAAAATTATTAGCTCTAGGTTTCTTGGGGATAAGAACCAAGAAGGTAGAATTTAATTCTTTTAGAAGACTTCTGGATCCAAAAAATTCTTTAACATTTACCACATCTTCTTCAACAATCTCCCAGAGCCATTGAAAGAAAAATAAAGGGAAACCATCAGGACCTGGAGCTTTACTCCCGTCAAAGGAAAAGATGGCCCGCTTGAATTCCTCATTGGTTGGGATAACTGTCAAAAAATAGTTGTTTTCCTAGTTGATAATTCTTGGTATAGCTATAACTAACTAATCCTGCTCATTTTGGTTTATTTCATCACTTGCCGAGAGAAGATTTTTAAAGAAGAAGCTCGCCTACTTTCTAATATCCTCCTCCTCCTCATACCTGGTTCTGTTCACTTCTATTTGAGATATTCTATTTATAGATCTATGTTTTGATGCTGATAGATGGAAGTACCTGTTGTTTCTATCTCCTGATGATAACCAAAGAGCTCTAGATCTTTGTCTCTAGAACTCCTCCTCCTTTCCAATTATTTCATGCATCTTCGTAAGGAGCTCATTCTCTTTTTCCTTAGTGTCATTCAAGTAACCCTCCTTCTGTATTTTGAATTGAACTTCTCCCAAGTCCATCTGTAGATCAGACTTAATCCTAAAGATGTTCCCAAAAGATTCCTTTTTCCATTTTTTTAAATTACATTTCACTTCCCTTAACTTTTTTGCTACTTTGAACATAGTAGTTCCTTGAATTCTTATATTCCACCATTTCCTTATTTCCTCTTTAAGAGTAGGATGTGAAATCCACATTTTTTCAAATCTAAAAGGAATGTTCTTCTTTTTTATTGGATCCGTAGTGAAACTGATAGGAAAATGATGAGAACCAATTCTCGTAAGAGCTTTAATGGAGCATTAATAATAAAAATACCAATGATTGGAGATTAAAGATCTATCTAATTTGATATGTATGAGATCCAACTCCTTTCTACGATTAGACTAGGTAAAGGAAGGTCCATGTAGATCCAGGTCAATCAGCCCTTGATTATCAATGAAATTCTCAAGATCCTCTTTACTCTCCAAATTGATCTAGGGTCCCCCAATTTTTTCTCCATCCATTAAGGGTGTGTTAAAATCCCCCATAACAATCCAAGCTTCTCTATAAAAAATCCTCCTAAAGGCAACTAATTCCAACCAAAAAGATTTTCTCATTCCTTTTCCATTAGGATCATATATATTCACTTGAATCCAGTTGAAGGTATCTCTTATATGTGTAAATCTAGTGGCTATATGATTTGTACCTTCCAATATCTGATCCCCTTTGATTGTGTGGCTATTCCAAAAAGTTGTAATGCCTCTAGAAGTGCCATTCAAATTATTACCCTGGTTACTATACAATAATGGAAAAGTTTCATCTTTTCAATTTTCTCCTTTCACATCTTAGTTTTTTGAATTAAGAGAATATCTAGCTTGTGATGTCTAATGAAATTGCGAAGAACATCCTACTTGTGGGGGATATTGAGTCCCCTGATATTCCAGGACATAATCTTCATTAGATACCAAGGGAGTTAAGACATTCCAGGATGGTTTTCTTAGATCCATTCGCAATATTCTAAAATCTAAGATCTATTGTTATTATTGTTAATATTTCTAACAAGATCAAAACAACAAAAACCTAAAACTTTCACAAAATAATTGCACGCAATGAGCCTAATTTATATTATCAAAAATATTTATAAAAAATTTGATTAAAATGTACAATATGACCTTGTTTAAATAGGCAAGGTAGTGAGGGTAGTCATGTCAAACACAATGAGTGACTAACCCTTCAAAGATGGAACCCTTGATGACAAGTGTTCTAGTGAATCACAAGTGGTCCCATGCAAGAGGTGAGACAAAATTCTAAAATTCATTTAAGTGAGCTTAAGTGTAGAGTGAATAGGAATCTACTAAGTAAGCTAAAATATAACTAGCTTAATAATACCTCTTTTCACACTAACAACCCCTTAAATGTAACTTAGGGAGTAAGTTAAACATTGAAAAGATGAATCCTGACAATAAGGCCTAGTAAGGTTCTCATGTACAATAATGATCTCTCATAAATGGAAAAAAGGAGAAAACCAAATAAGAATAAAAATCCTCTCCAAAAGAGAGAAAGAGAAGGATAAGACCTTTTGAAAAGATGTCCCATGAAGATTGGAACATAATGATGAAGAAATCATGAAACATGTCAAATTTGTAAACTTTATTGAAGATGAACTAATGTTTGTTGGAATCAATGAATCTCCAAGAAATGTAGATGAAGATAAGAGATACAACACACTACATGAAAAAACATATGGAACACTACTCGACCATGAATATACAGATGCTTGTGAAGTTAAAAATACCTATAGTACTATGATTATAGAGTACAATCAATAAATGCTTGAGTGACATGTAGTACACTAATAACATGTGCATCATAGTGCTCTACACAAGTACTAAAATATGTTGTAATAAATAATCACCCATACGAGAGATAAAGATAGAAGGTCTATGAGAACCCTAAGTAGAATGTTCCTCCACTACTCCATTGAAACAAGCATTAGCATAACATTGTGATAATCCCCCTTAATTTTGACAAGAAGAGGTATAAGCAGACCAACTGAAATTGGGCACAAAAGTATGCACATGAATTTAGACCCAAAATTAGATCCAAAAGATGTACAAGAAACTAAAAAATAGGTGTGCATCAAGGCACACATGCATGAGGTAAGAATCATGAGGATCCATTGTTGTGATGGAAAATCAAGGTAAAAAACACATAAGGTGAGAATCGTAAGGATCCATTACTATGATGGCAAATCAAGGCACTACACAATCCCCCATTACACTATAATTCAGTGTAAGTACAAAATTCTCTCCCTAAGGAACACACATTTAGTTTTTGTGGCACTTTATATAAGTGAATTTATGAACTTATTTGTTGTTTTGAGTCCTTACAAGTTTATGTCATGAGATAGACAATGAAGACATATATCAAGTATGTTTCTCAATCCTCAAGAAAATGACAAAAATATAAAATGAAAAGCCCTGTTATTCAAAAAATGACCCCTCCCCACCCCTCCACAAGTTATCAAAAAATGATTAAAAAAAAACCTTTTTACAAACTTGGTTAGAAATTGACAATTTGACTAAGCACTAAAAAGTTTATCATTTACAAATTGTAGAACCCTAATCCTAGAAACCTACACAAACACAAGAAATAAACACAATATTAGATCAAGTGCAAGTGAGAATCAAGATTCCCCATGAAATTCATCTACAATGCTTAAAATAAGAAATATATGAAGAACACAACAAAGAAAGCAATTACATCCTATTTGAACAAGCAAACCCTCAATCCCATGGAGGAATTGGTGCCAATTTGATGTGAAAATTGGCCTTTTTCCCAACTCCTATGCAAGCTTGATAAAGATTTGTTGATGGTTGATCCACTTATTGATGAAGAACAATGTGATTCCTTGATAAAATTTGCAATAACCTATCTAAGATGATGATAAATGATATGAAATGGATAAAATTAGCTCTCAATGTGAAGAGAGTAACTTTGCTCTAAGTTGTGGATCCAAAATACAAAGGAAGGCCTCTTATTTATAGCTGAGAATGTTGAAAAATAAGGAAAAATGGATGAATGTGGGACTAATCTTCAACCAATGGTCAAATGCCAATTGTCAAGAGGTGAGAGGATGAAGGGTGAGCACATTTTGTTTATCATGCATGATAAATGCTATTATGTGGAAATTCAAATTTTAAAGTTGGCTTGTTGGAGGGAGAAAAAAATGACTTAAATGCCACTTGGCTCAATGCACAAGGAGGTGTAAGAGGGAATGAATGCTTTGTTGGAAGGACAAATCCACTTGAGGGATTTTCAAACTTGAAGGAATATTCCCCTAAAGATGCCATGTTGAGAGAAAATAGGGATTTAATAAATTAATTAAATGTATTTTTATGTGCAAGTGGCAATATCTAGAGGATTTGGATGATTAAGATTAAATTAATTAGGATTTGATTAATTTAATGAGGGATTAGTTGATGTGACAATTTGATTTATATTTTTGGGTTGATTTAAATCAAAGTTGAGAAGAATGTGATTTAGATTTAATTAAATAAAAGGATTTTGATTTATTTAATTGAGGATGATGTTAGATTAAATTAAACAAGGTTTAATTTATTTAATTTAATGAGATGACCTTAGGGATTTAATCAAATAAAATGAATTATTTAATTAAATAGACAAATGAGGGTTAATCAAATAACATTGATTTATTGAATTAACAAGAGAGAATGACTTCATCAGATAAATGGTGATTTATTTAATTAAGGGGCAAAGAGTGATGATTAGCTAAGAAGATGATTTAGGATGAAACGATGTTAGTAACTAGGATCAAGTGTGTCGGTATATTTTCCATGTCTACACAAATATTAAGAAATTAGTATAAAATGCTAATCAATAAATGATAAACAACAAACGAATGTGCATTCAAACTATCAAATGAGTTTTACCAAGTCATGAATGGGGCGTGGAGGATATCGACTCACACTTGGCAATCTACAAAATAATATGTTGGCAACAAAAACAAGAAGTCGCACCTATGCATGCATCCTCACAAGATAAATCCTTCACGCTAGGTAACTGTAGATAATATGTGACTTGGCACAAGATAAACCTTTGTTATCAATAGTTCTTCTCAATTCGTTGTGGGCTGGTGAGAAAATTGACTTGAAATAAGCTATTGATGGGCTTTTATATGGGCAATGATTTGGTTCATGAGATCCATGGAGGCCACCAATGAGGAATGAAGGCTGTGCAATGCTTGGGTAAGTCACTTGGAATCTCCTCCACAATGGATTTTCACCCTGCAAAAAGTATGAAAGCTACTAGTCAATACCTAGGGTGAAAATTGATAGTATTCATGTGCAGGTTGCATGAGCTCATGGAAGGTGATGGAAAGAGGGCATGACTTGATAAATGGAGGCCTAGTGCTATGTGAAGGGTATATATGACCAAGGCATCACTCCTTTTGCCAATAATTCTAAACATCAAATGTCAAACTCTACTTTGTGCAAAAGATGGTCTGTTGCAAATGTTGCAAGTTGCAAACTATAGCCTCTGACGAGTATGTAGGGATGCCACTGTAAGGGGCATGACAAATACTAGACAATTATTGAAATGTAGTGAAGCCGCCAAGCTTGATGAAGGCCAAGTTAAATGGAGGGTACTAGAATTAAACCTTTAAAAAATAGATATTTACATGCAAAACAAATTACATGGAATTCTAATAAGGCTTGATGCAAGTTTTTTGGAAGGGTTTTGTATGTATTGTTTTGATATCATGTTAGGATTTCTAACAAGATCAAAACAACAAAAACCTAAAATTTCTAAAAAATATTTCCACACAATGAGCCTAATTTACATTATCAAAGAGATTGATAAAAGAGTTGATTAAAATATACAATATGACCTTGCTTAAATAGACAAGGTAGTGAAGGTATTCATGTCAAGCACAATTATTGACTAACCCTTTAAGGATGGAACACTTGTTAATTCAAATGACAAGTGTTCTAGTGAGTGACAGGTGACAATGCAAAGGGTGTATCACAAAGTGAGAACACTTGTGTCAATTACATGAGGTGAGACAAAACTCTAGAATTCCTCTGAGTGAAATTAACTCTAGTGTGAATAAGAATCTATTAAGAAGGCTAAAAGCTAACTAGTTTAATAATACCTCTTTTCACACTAATAATTATCCTTTCAATTAGCTTTCCATATTCGTAAGTGTTATGCTTAATTTGATATATAGACCTTGAAAGCTTGTGTCTAATGTCCAACCTCAAACACTTTGGGAATTGATAGTCCGACACCCATGTAGGTGGTTGAGATATTATTATTTTATTATTCTCCTAATAACTTGAAACATTAATTATATGTGTGTTCATAAAGAGAGATACTAATGAGAATGATAATTTAAAACTAATTTGACCCTAGTTACACAACCTTCCTAATATTAGACACATAAAAAGAGAGTAGAAAAAATTTTGTATGTTACATGTAGTAAACATTAGTTGGCGACTCCATTTTGGTGGATCATACTTTGAAATTTGTCCCATTCTTCACATCATCTAAGGATTATATAGTAAGGGTAGCTTTTCTATATTATTAATATATTTTTCATCAAGGAGATTATGTTTTTCCCATACCATAGGGTTGTATAGTTTTTATTTGGGCAAACAATTCATCAACTTACCCCCATAGTTATCTATATATTAGATGTCATATATTATTATTGCAGGGGTATTTTTTAGGAGAAGCAAGGTTATTATATTTGAATGTTTTTAGATTGAATGGAAAAGTTTGGTGTACTATTGTACCACATGTTATTGGATTAATACAAAAAAAAATTCTTTGGAGGTGGATTTTTTTCTAAAGGGCTTTTTCCATATAGATTCTAGTGTAATTATTTATCACATTTTTGTCAATTCAAAAATCCTAAAACTTATATTATGGTCAAACATATGATAATTTAATTGATAAATAATAATTATTTACTAAATAAATAAAATTTGAAAATAGTAGCTTAAGTTATATATCAAGAATTGGTAGCAAATATCTAGTTTTGTTTAGAAGGGAATACCTTTCATATTAATGTTGTGGGTTTTTTATTGTAGTGGGAGATGTTGACTTGGTAGTTTTCTATATTTTTGAGTGATTAAAGAAATAGCCTATAGCTATAATTTAGAGATAAAAAAATTAATGGATTTGAATACAATATATGGAAGTTAAAATGGGGGTTCTCTTGTAAGAAAGATATCAACAGAAATTTATAGAAAATGAAGTAAAATACAATTAAATATTTGATGAATATTTATAAATAATAGACAAGAAGAAATGATAAACAATCTTAATCAATCCTTTAGTTTTCTTCTTCCTCATATATCTCAACTGGAATTTATCATTTTGGATATAAAAAATATGCCTAATATGTATTAAACTAAAAGGTTTACACATAAAATATATCATATAATATGTTTATATTATTTTACAATCAAGAAATTTCATTATATTATAATATATACTTAGATGGATTTAATTTAATTTTTAGTTAACTATACTAGTACATTTTAAATTTTATTGAGAAGATAAAACTATCTTGTTGATTTATTATTTTTCCTTGGGAGACTTTAATTGCTCCTATCAATTGAAAGGTGGTAAAGATAAACATGATCTCTCTTATCTATACACTCCTTAAAGAAGAGAATGTACAAATGAGGTCCAAGGATAAAAGTAGGTCTAAAGGTGAACGGAATAAATATAAATTGAATCCAATAGGATAGTTCAAAACCCCTAGGAAGAGTAGAGTGCTAGACCACATAGATTGGTAGGATAGTAGTCCTTTTCTATTTGTAATCCTTATTATGATTAGAATATAATTATACATTTATGACATGTATCAATATGTATTATAAAAATTGTTCAAAGTTTATAAATTATTTCATATATTTTATGAGTTTATGATTTTTTTGTTTCGAGATAAAATATAAACTAAGTCTTTATGGCAGCATTTAAATTAATTTTTTAATTCGTAAGTTATTCTTTAAATTTAGAAAAAATTGAGTTATTCCTTCACAAACATCAAAAAAACCAAACCATAGTTCAACATGACTGTAAATAACATAAAATAAGAAGCTTACTTAAATTTCATCATTATAATTGAAATTGACACTATTGATCCAAATCAAATTTAAAAAAAATCACTAATCAAATTTTCTCCATATAGCGTGCTAATATGGATAGACATAAGTCATGAATTATATATTATTTCCTTGAATGTCTCCATTTAAAAAAAATAGATGAATTGATAAGAAAATTTATTAAAAGACACAAAAATAAAATTGTTACTAGTGTAGAAATATGATAACTCACATGCTAAATAAATAAATAGTCTTTTGCGAGCCATGTGATTGAATACCAATAATTTTTACACATTATCAATAAATTTCTCAAAATATTTTGCTGCATAGCATATACTTTTTAATTTTGTGAAAAAATAATAAAAGCTAAACATTACATTCATCAAAAAAATAGTCAACCATCTTCTATAAATTTCAAAAATTATAATTTTCTTTGTAATTTTATTAATCAATTTCGATTACTAACCTATAATAAAAGTATTATATTGTCCAAATTGATTAAGACACTACATAGAAAATTGAATATGCAATCAAAATATGCTTACATTGGGGTGTAAACCATATTGATAAAGTTTTAAGATATTTCATAGGCATCCATCAAATCAAGCCATGACATAATCCCCATAAGTACTAGAAAGCATGCCTTTGTCATAAAACAATGTGCCTAAAAAACCATTTTCCTTTTCCTTCATATTTAGATTAGTTAAGGTGGTGTCCAAAAACACCATATAGGAGTTTACCAACTCAATATGTGAATGGATTCTTCTAGGTCAAACCTCTTAGCTGGTTGGATTATCAATGATGAGTGATATCAAAAACATCATATATCAATAGATAGGAGGCCATAAGATTATGATATGAATATGATTTTTATTTCCCTTTCCTAATCAAACTATTGTCTAATAATTTTGTTTGACATCTTCTTATATATTAGTTGTACATTGAATAAATTTGAATACCATGATATAGAAAGATACCATAGAAGCATGTGCCAAATATGTTGAATGACCACTAGAAACATAAACTAAGAACATAACATACAATTCATCATTAAAAAAAGCATTGACACTATTAATCCAAAGAAAATTAAAATATAGTCCCTACTCAAATTTTTATTTGGGATGGGTGGGGGCCCTAGCTCGGTTGGCTAAGTAATTCCGTTGCGGCTCTGCTAGTCACGAGTTCTAGTCTCCCCCGTCCCGTGGTACCGGAGGGCGTGTCGCACCAGCGCCGCCGGTCACGTTAAAAAGTTTACCAGGCGCACTGCAGTTTATAGGGGGTCGTGCTACCCGATTCCTGCAGTCTAAAAAATAAAATAAAAAATAAAATAAAATTATTTGGGATGCTAATGTTGTTGGAAAGAAATTGAATTATAGATTGTTTCCTTGAAAGATTCCATTTAAAACATAGAGGAATTGATTATAAAAGTGATAGGAAACGGAAAAAAATAAAATTATACTAGTGGGGGATACGATATTCATATGACAAGTTAAATAAAGAAATTTCCTTCTTAAAACCATGCAATTGAATACAGGTAGTTTTCATATATTATCAATAAATTTCCAAAAATGGTTTGTTGCATTGCATTTAATTTCAAGTTTTGCAAATATTGTACTATTTAGAATAGGTAAAAGATAAATATTACATATTAATAAAAAATAAGTGCAAATTTTCTTTCATAAATTTTAGAAAACGAAATTGGACCCACTGTCCTATTAATAAATTTTGCCTCCTAACCTCTAAGAAAAGCATTATAGTATTCAAATTCATTAAGCCAGATCATATATAATTGGTTCCACAATTTAGAAAAATGTTTAAATGGGGGCACACACCATATTGATAAAATTTTAAGACACTTTATATATCCATTAAATCGAGCAAAGGGATATCTCCATAAATACTATAGAGCATGTCTTGTCAACAAAACATTTTCTTGAAAAAATGTTTTCCTTTGACTTCTTGGTAATTAGATCAATTAAGGTGGTGTCCAAAGACACCATATAGGAGTTTACCAACTCAATATGTGAATGGATTCTCATAAGTCAAACATCTTGACAAGTTCGATTATTAATTATGAGTCATATCAAAGAAAAAACATATCAATATATAGATGACTACATGATTATGATGTGGATATGCTTTTTATTACCCTTTAGAAATGAAACTATAATATAAAATTCTCTTTGATGTCTTCTTATGCATTGATTGAATGTTGAATGTCTCTCAATATCATTACATAACAACATATCATAATAGTATGTGATAAATTAGCTTATAACTTCTAATAACATATCATAGAAGCATGCGATAAATTAGCTCATAACTTCTAATAAAAAAAAGATGACAATATCAATTTTTGAATTTGAGTTAAATTTTAATCTTCTATCATTCTTAGTCTATTTTTTATCTATTTTTAATTATATACTTTAAAAACGAATATAATAATCACATAAACAAAAAATATAATATTATACTATAGATATAATAAATAGTACAATATTAAAGTAAAAAAATTCTACAATATTGAATGTTTTGGATAATCAATATTAAAATATATGATAATAATATAAATATTATCATTGAAATTTCATTGTGAGAATATGGTACAGGACGGTGTACATGGATTCCGAGCTCTGTGAATGAGCTCCAAGCTCTCCAAATTGAAACTCCACCTTACACAATTCGAAATATACGACACTTTAATGAAGTTGTAGGTTGGCATTGGATAGCGCTAATTAGGCCTAAGGACTGTCTTTTAATCCAGCCTTTAGAATGTACCTAAATGTGTGCAGGCACCGCCGGGAAAAACTGGAAACAGTAGATGCTGTAATTGCGAAGCAGTTATCTATTGAGGTAAAGACCGCTTAGTCAGAAACAATAAATGATCTGAGTCATCATTAATGGTTTCGTCAGCCAGGATAATATTGAACTACCATTAGAAGGGAAGATTCGAAATCTTTACCCCATATGACAGCCAATTAGAAATGATTGGGGCCACCATTTTGTACCAATAGTTTGTCACTGTAACGATATAATGTAATTCCTCCTGCCACTTCTTAAATAGCACAAATTTTAAAATGAAAATTTTCGGTTTCAGGCTGCCAAGACCTGCTAATACTGGCACTACAGACAAGTTCCATCTTCCCTCCTTATACTTGTCAACAGTTATCATCATAAATGTTACTAAAGTAGGACATTTCCAGTGCTGTTCTTACTGTAAGTGCACCATATCCCGCATTTAATTTTTTTTATCGACAACCTTTTCAACATTTGACTAAATATATCAAATTTCTGAGAGTATATAGGATGCTTATAAGTATTTCTTGATTGTGGATTGTACTGTGTAATGATTTTAATTATAACGTTTCAACATTTAATCAAGACTGCAGATAGACAGAAATCCTGTACATGACGGTGAGCATCCATTCCGAGCTCTTTGGGATGCACTCGATTGAATGTGCAAGTTTCACGTTTGGAAATTTGAGGCAACTTTAAGGAATCCAGTTTTGATTTTATACGATTTAGATTTATTAATATTGTTGAAATTAAACTGAATGTTTGTACGATCATATCGAAAACAACCTAAACTAGCAGTCAAATGCACAGGCATTTGATGATCAGTCGATAGGGGTCTACCACAAATCGCTAATGAGTGGGAAGCAAGGAAGGAAGTTGTTAATATTTGCAAGTCTTAGAGAAAATCAGAAAAAGGAAAGCATGTTAATAATTCAATATGGAATAACAGGTGGTGAACAAGGAAAATATTTTTTGAATCTCAAGCAATTAATCATGAATAATTTTAATTACAATAATTCTTTTAAAGTGATTTTATTTAATTACATTTGGTAAATTAAATACAATTTAAATTTTCAAATAAATAGTCTCTGTAGTAATAATAAGTTATCTCCAAAATTTAAAGTATGATATAATTTTATGTGTATTTTAGTTTAATAGTTGGCAGGCCTAGATGCACATGTATATTTAACATTTTTGTCTAGCTTAATCAATTAATTGATTAATTATTATTTAATTTTCTTAAGATAAGGCAATGCATTCGAAGACTAAGAACCATTTGCATAAAAGAGGAAATTCATATTTGATATGCTTTTCTACATTGATTGATTATTATTTAATTATCTTTAAATAATGCAGTCCATAGGAGATTAAGAACTATTTGCATAGAGCAGGAAATTGA
>VDFB02032890.1:0-29036 GCA_007258455.2 Sequoia sempervirens
GAGAGTGGGAGAGAGTAAGAAAGAGTGAGAGAGGGTAGGAGAGAGGGTGGGCGAGGCTGGGAAAGAGTGGGAGAGAGTGGGAGTGAGTATAGACAAAGAGACAAAATAAATCTAGAAAAAAACCAATTTTCTCATAACGTGAGCATGTTTTGAAGAATTATAGACATGAACATTTTAGCAAGAATGAATGAGTTTCATTTTTTTTCTTTTAACATGTAATAACGCGAGTGCGTTATAATGTGCTCGCGTTATGGGCTCCTTGTGGCCGAGCCTCAAGCTCAGCACACAAATCCATAACGCACGTGCTTTATAATGCACTCATGTTATGGGCTCGTTGTGGCCGAGCCTCAGGCTCAGCACACAAAGCTATAAAGCGAGCACGTTATAACGTGCTCGCGTTATAGCGCGTTTACGTTATAGCTTTTCAAAACTTTTTTTTGAAAGTGGCCACAAATTTTCTACCCATCTCCATGCACCCACCCTTAATCCCATGGTCTTTACAATACCTCTCAAAATCATCAAAACAAAATTCACCACCATTATCAGTCCTTAAGCATTTAATCTTTCTTCCAGTCTGATTTTCTACAAGGTTCTTAAATTCCTTAAACCGATTGAACACTTTTGATTTACTTTTCAAAAAATAAACAAATGTTTTTCTCGAATAATCATCAATGAACGATACATAGTACCTTGACTTAGACAAAGAAAGAACATTCAGTGGACCAAATACATCAGAATGAATATAATCTAGCAAACCAGAAGATTTATGAGGATTGGAATAAAATGAAATACGGTGTTGTTTTCCATATATACAATGTTCACAGAATTCAAATTCAAGGTTACAATCTTCAAGCCCCTCAACTAGGTTTTTATTCTTTAAGGTTTTTAAACCTTTCTCTCCAATGTGGCCTAGCCTATGATGTTAGAGCATAGTCTTTTCTATTGGAATTTTAACTTCCATAGAGTTTTCACAATTAGGAACATTTCCCTCTTCTCCTCCATGAGTAGCTTTCTGTGACTTTACAGAGACACTATTGCATATAAAAGCATGTGCATCTAGCTTGTACAAGGTACCAATATGAGCACCCCTTGCTAGCACCATTGAGCCTCTAGTCATCTTGCAACCATTTACAGAGAACATGACTTGCACTCCAATATCATTTAGCTTACTAACAGAAAGTAAGTTTCCAGACAGACCTAGTATATGCATTACATCATTAATTCCCTTCACTCTTCCTTCAGGGAATTGAATTCTGACTCTTCCATGACCAACAATTTCCAAAGTTGAATCACTTGCCAAGTACACCTTTCCACCATCATATTCTTCATACTTCATAAACTAGTCTCTATGAGATGTCATGTGGAAATATGCTCCAAAATCAATCAGCTAGACATCATCTGATGCCTACGTAGCCAAGGCTACAATGAAGGCGTCTACATCACTATGAGAAGAATCATTGTTGGAAGAATATTTCTTCTTCTTCTCCTCCTCCTCTTTACATCCTTTTGGACATGACCAGGTTGCCCACAGTTCCAACACTTCACCTTGGACTTCTTGCCAGGAGACTTTGATCTCCCCTCTGATTTTGATTTAGACTTCTTGTCCTTCTTCTTTCCTTTCTCTTTCGATCTTCCTCTAACAGCAAGAGCCTCCTTCACCATCTTAGAAGATTTTCTTCTCATCTCTTCTGATAACAAAGAAGCAACAACATCTTCCATCTTGAAAATGGATGTTCTACTCCCAATAGCCATCACCAGGTGATCCCATGAATCTAGAAAAGAACACAATATCAGCATACAACGATCCTCTTCATTAATCTTCACACCAACAGATGTTAATTGTGCAATCAGCATGTTGAATGCATTCAAATGATCAGCTACAGACCCTCCTTCCTACATTCTCAAAGTGTACAACTTCTTCCTCAGGAACAGTTTATTCACCAAGGAATTCAACTGATAAATAGATGCCAGTCTCTTCCATGAGGAAGATGTAGTCTTCTCTTCATGCACATTGAGAAGAACAGAGTCTGCCAAACAGAGCCTTATCATCCCCTTATAATTTCTATCTGCAAGGTCCCAATCTTCTTGCTTCATGCTTGTAGGCTTCGCTCTAGACACAACAATCCAAAGATCGTGATCAACCAATAGATCTTCCATCTTAAGTTTCCACAACTCAAAATTTATGCCATTGAACTTCTCTATTTCAATCTTTCCTAAAGTTCTCACCATCTCAATCTGTAATTAGAAATTGACAAACTTCTACAAGACTCCCACTAAACAGAAATTGACACAAAAAACCCAACGTACCCAGGGCATGTGCAGGATCATGGTATGCCAAACAGGCCCTTAAGTGGCAAAAAATTCAGAAAAATCAGTGTTAGGCAACTTGACGTAAATATTTGAATAAGTTATCTATATTATTTCAAAAATATGTAAGAATGGAATTTGTAGGAAATTGAATGTAGTTTCTAAAATACTAGGTTTATTTAAAAATAAATAAAATCTATTTGGTGAAAATTTGAAATTTCTATGTAGTAGTACTTAAATTTCAGGGAAAAAATAAGAAGTAGGTGTCTGTCTGACCACCCTAACCATAATAAAATGATAATTTTTTTGTAAGATTTTATATATAAGTAGAGAACTCATGTCCGGATGTGATGCATATTTTTTTGTAATTTTTTCCAAGTAAATAATTAATTATGAATTTTTTATTACAACTTTAGAAAATAAAAACTCATCCGTCCAATTACCTTAACTTGGTCAAAAATTATGAATTTTTTTTTAATCCTATAGTATGTAAAGCATAGAATGTGACACATGTTTTGGATTCAAAAAATATGATACCATTTGAAAGTTATAGATGTTTTTTAATCAACCTATCGATCAGGACTTTAGTCCATATTCTAATAGAAAATGAATAATAATTATTTATTAAATTCAAATTAAATCATAATTTATATTTTTGGAAAGCTGAGAATCTCCTCTAAAAACCCTTTTCATTTCATTAATTTTGGGTGAAAAAAAAGTCGTCAGCCACATAACCTACAAATATTGTCACTTTTTGGCATACCATGATCCTGCACATACCCCCCACAAGGATAACACAACTGGCTAGGCTCTGATACCACTTGTAAGGAAAGCTAGATGCGGAAGCAACTCTCCTAACGTCAAAACCTTAGAGAAGAATGCAAAGATACCTTTTAAATTTTACAATTACAGTCAAAATAAGATGCACATGAAAGAGATAACAGAAACAAAGTATTTGAAAAACACATATGAACACCAAATATACGTGGGAAAACCCTTACGGGAGAAAAAACCACCACACCAAGAGAAGTCACTTTGTATTACAGTAATAAAGATTACAAACAGAGTTCTGACTTATCTTTCTGATTTCAGTTTACAACAGCATTCACCATGAACAACCTTGTTACAGAACATTCATGTTATAGTCTTCATAGAATAGAATTCATCAATTGATCATACAATCACACATCAATTCGTCGATTCATCGAACTAGTTACAATCTATAACTACTGAGTAAATCCATGATGCCCCTATTTTTCGAGCTTCCTCTCAGTAACAGCCACAATAGTCCAACTGCTAGCGGTTCCCATTCGACTTCTCTGATTGGCCAATGACTCACCATGTAGGATGGTCTTCTCTCGGTCAAAATGATCAACTTGTGTTGACATGTTGGTGAGGCACTAACCGTGTCTCCCCAATGCCACAAGACTTAACCATCGATGTCGCCAAGAGTCATCCTTATCACCAAGATGTTACATTGAGTCTAGAGAGCTATCGTACAAAATTTTCCATGTCACCAAGACCTCATACCGATGATCATCACATGTATCGCTATCACCAAGACTTATCGCTATCAGTGAAACATCATACCGAAGCTTCAAAGTCACACAGACGTGAGTTTTTCATTCGGTGAGACAATCGTCTTTTGCCAAGACATCACACCGAAGTTCACTAAGTATCCAAAGTGATCAATAGTCAGCAAGACAAACCACTATCGTTGAGACATTACTCTAAATTCTCACAAGTCATACCAAGCTCCAAACAATAGTCAGCAAGATTTTTGTCCATTGCTAAGACCTCACACCGAGACCTTTGTACTGCTCTGGGTGTATACCGTCAGTGAGACACACCAATTGTTGCCAAGAGTTCTTCCTGAGCGTTCAAGTCGTACTGATGTCCCCAGGATAAATTTGTCGACGAGACATCCATATCTGTAAGACTTCTTACTGAACACCCAAGACTCTCTCTGAAGACTTCAACAGAAAACATTGTCGGTGAAACTTCGTTCATCACTAGGACTTCACACCAAAGTAAGCCTTTCGGCCAAGGGTCTCCCCAATATACAATATGAATGGCCTGTCAGCCAGAGATGTCCACTTAGCATAGGGTTACAACGATTGTCACAAGTCACAGCGATAAGCTCCTTCAACATGACTTAAACATTGTCTCGGCGACCTGTACAAACCACAAGATCCAAAGTTGCTAGTTGGCCAGACCCAAAGCATGTCACCCAACTTGCCTCTCTTAGAGGTTTCAGCCTGTGAGATTGAGGCATATATTTCCAACAAAAATCACTTTCTCTCCATTTTAAGCACCAATAAGACAAGAATGGAATGTCAAAGATCACTTGCCTTATGAAACTTCTAAAGGAATCCAAATTGATAGAATGAATATTAATTCTTATTTTCAAGTCCCATTTAATATCCCAATGGACCCCCTTAAACCCTTCAAGCCTTGAAATAATACAATAATTTTAAAATCACATTAAACACATTATTTTCCTCTAATTTTTGAAATAAAAATCCAAGTATTGTTAAATGAAGATTTATCCTTTAAAAAAAACACAAGATTCTCTTGAATCTCCAACCCACACCAAAATGAAAAATTAAACATGAAAATTATTATTATTATTATTATTTTTGTTGATGCTTATTACCAACCTATCTGGATGCTCCTACATTAGACACACTAGGTAGGAAGTTTTGTGAGCATAGACTCACAAAATTGGAGTTGAATGGTAGAACCATCCTTTCATATTGCAAGCAATCTGAAATGAACTCCATCACTATGATAGGTGTACATGAAATTATTTGTTCCTTCTTCTCTTCCAACAACTTATCAAAAAATTCACCATTCTCTTCCAACAACTTTGCATCCTCTTCTTTCTTCCTCTTATGGACTCATGTCTACCATGATTCATCCTCCTCTACCAATTACTCTAATATTTCATCTCCATCTTCATAGGATCCAACCCACCATGAGCTAACCACCTTTGCTAGGTGTCACCTGCAACATCCTCTACAACTTCTATATATAAATACTTATTTGTACACCAATCTACAATTACATGATCTCTATTTCTATCTACTTGCACTAACTTTCTATTTGCTTCAACAATGTAAAATTTTAGTTAACCTCCTCATCATTAAATTCAATAAAATTCAATTTTACCTCTTTTTATTTTTCTGTAACATTCATCTTCTTTCCTCCATTCGCAAGGTTACCACACCATTCTTCTTCTACTACCAAAATTTGCAACATTAAGTCATCCTTGTCTTAACCAATTGTAATCTCTTCACATTCCATCATTGCAATCACATCCTATAAAATTGAATCTTTATTCTCTTCTACCATCATCACTACTACACTTGCATCCTCTCGTTCATTCATTTCTTCTTCTATCTCCATTCCATCCTCGTGGCATGTATTCACTACAACCTAGATTCACTCTTGATACCCTTTCTACGCTACCATGTTTCCAATCTACTCAATCTTGCATTTATATCAGCTATCATTTCCAAAATATTCCTCTTTTTCATACTACCTCCATCCATCCCATATCATGGGATTATTTATCAATAATATCCCCATCTCATCTGTTGTAATTTGCAATCAAACTTCTTTTCATTGCTCCCTAGCTCTCGATTGCTCAGGGATTCTCTCTACTTGTAACAATCCTCACATGAGCTCTTCTCTACTACTACTACCCACACATCCTTTTTTATCCTCTACACTCTTAAGATCTTCAGGCTCTAATACCAATTGATGTAGTCAAGATTGGGGGGTCTTATCAAACTACCCAATCTTGCAGCCTTAACATGTCATCCAATCCACATTAACATATAAATGAAAAAGAAATATGAAACATTTATTTATTTAAAAATTCATACACATTCATACATGATAATTTCTCAAGATTAATTACAAATATGGATTATTCAACATTGAATAAATTCAAAAAACTTTAGAAGCTTTTCTAGACACATCTTGTTTATGAGTCTTCAAATACTCATGTCTTCAAACATCTTAGATTCACTCATGTTTTGAAATCTAAATTTTCTCTTCATTAATTATCTCTAATGGCTACCTTGAACACCTACAACACACCTACAAAATCCCTTTTCTCTTCTTCTATTCCTCTTCTCTTCACAAGCTAATTTTTTGCACTCTTTCTTGTGCAACTCTCATGAGAAACATGCAAGCTATTTCTCCAACCTTTCTATTGTTGATTTATTCCCTTTTGCACCATTAATATTTTTTTTTATATGTTCATTCACCCTTAAAAAGTGAAATGAAGAAAAAGGGATCCTATGTCCCAAGTGTCTAGAACAATAGGATCTAGGTGCCTTTCTCTAAAATTTCATTAGGAAGGAGATCACAAGATGCAAGGATTGACTTTTAACCTTGAGGTGAGCCAATCTAACCTTGGATCTCATCTCCTTAGGACAATAGGAAATATTTGAGATAAATTTGGAATGATTTAAAATTCCTAAACTAAATGGATAATTAGACCTAATACATAAAATAGAAATTCCCAAAAATTGAAAAATGGAAACATCAATTTACTAGCTGATCTCGGAAGTGTAGAGGACTACAAAAATTCTCAAAAAAGTTAGTTTTGAGGTGTCCTCAAGGACTCATTTGACCCTAGATGAATGGGTCTTTGTACAAGGGTTTTAACCAACTTTTGGGATCATTTGGTGCAATATCTAAGCTTTTGGTTTCTCTGGGTTTGACTATCGAAAAGCCAGAAATAATATCTACATTCCAGTTTTTGTGATTTGACAACAATGTTGAAAAAAAGTGCAACTTTTCAAAGTTTCTCTTTTAAGATATTTTGAATCCTTCTCCACCTATAATTCTACACATACAAAGAGAGAAGAAAAGAATGTTTTTGTGTGAATAGGGGTTTTCCTTGGTTAAACCCCAGTTTGGTAATTAAACCTTGATAATAAAATGATGAAAGAATTGATGAATGAACACTTTCTTGTTGTAACTCAACAAACCCTTAATAGCTACCCTTAGAGGATTGAATTAAAACAAATCACTTTAAGGTCTAGATCTTTAAATTAATTGGTTTGATTGATTGATTGATTTTATGCTTGAATGCTTGAAACCTACATCACAATGTTAGCTCCAAAACATGGCATGAATGTGCATAAACTTTGACATGATGATATGATCTTGATTGTTGTTGTAGATGATTGATAAATCTACTCGTCAATGCTCTTGACAATAATATTTTCTCTCTTGAAATTACTTCTTGATTCTTAGAATTCAAATGATAAAATACTATGTATTTATAGGTGTTTATTTAATTTCCCAAAAAATAGATCCCAATAATTGACCTTTGAATGTGGAAATTCAAATATTACAATGCCACCACTGACATAACCAAATTTGGAGGGAAATAGAGTAGTGCTAAACTTCCCCCATTGGGAAAATGGGTCCTAGTACCATTATGGCGAATGAGTCCTAACCCTTTTTTCCAAAATTTAAGGTATCTAGGGAAAAGTATTAGATGAATGTATTTTTTTAATGTTTGTAATTTATTAAAATATGTTCAAATGAGCTATGAAATACATAATTTTAGGACATTGTGGGGTCAATTATATGCCTAATTAAGTCCAATAAATTATGGGACACAAATATAGTGTCACATTGTAAATGTATACAATTTACTACACTACACAAAGCACCAAAAAGTGGCACACAAATCAGCCCTTTCATTTCCCTCAACTTGACCTCTAAAATTCCTTCACAAAAAAACTGAAATAAAGTCATAGTTTTTCTTCCAAAATGTGTTGTTAATTTTTCTTCACCATATAAAATTCCTTGCTAATGAAGATGCCATTGGAAAATGAAGAAAATAAAAAACCAATTCATTCTCCTTTGGTAATTGAAGAGTCATTCATTATTGTTTCCAAAAAACACTATCTTTCCCTCCATTTTAAGCACCCAATAAGACGAGAATGAAATGTCAAAGGCCATTTTCCTTATGGAACTTCTATAGGAATCAAAATTGATAGAATGAATATTAATTCTTATTTTCAAGTCCCATTTAATATCCCAATCGAGCCCCTTAAACCCTTCAAGCCTTGAAATAATACAATAATTTTAAAATCACATTAAACACACTATTTACCTCTGATTTTTGAAATGAAAATCCAAGTATTTGTAAATGAAGATTTTATCCTTCAAACACAACACAAGGTGCTATTGAAGCTCTAACCCACACCAAAATGTAAAATTAAACATGAAAATAAAATACCTATTTTTTTGGTTGATGTTGATTGTCAATCCACTTGGATGCTCTTGCATCAACCTGTCTCCTTGTGGACTCTTAGTCCTCATTGCTCCACACAAGTCTGTATGTACCAAATCTAATGAATTTAATGTAGAATACTCCTTAGCTAGATATTTTTTCTTTGTTTTCTTTCCTTCATGACATGGCTTGCAACTGATCGATTGAGTTTTCTTGATTTTTGGCATATCCAAGACCAACCCTTTTGAACTATACTTGAAAATATCATTAAGATTTATGTGTCCTAACCTTTTGTTACAATTCCAATTCTCATCCTTATGTGCAGTGATACATCTCTTTCCATTCAACTCACTACTTAAGGTAATAAATATCAATGTTTGTCTTGCTTCCTTCTGCAATCAACTCACTGGTGCTAATTTTTTGATTTCACAACCATCAACACTAAAGGATAATTGATATCCCTTATCACACATCTAACTAACACTAAAAAAATTATGTTTTAAGCCTTCAACACATAAAAAATCATGTTTCTTTATCTTACCACCATCAAGACTTAAAGTACCCTTACCGGATATTTTAGAAATTTAATTGTTTCCAAGGGTAACTGAACCACCATCAAATTCTTTGAAATTTATGAACTTACTTTTATCTCCAGTCATATGACTAGAGCAACCACTATTAATAATCCACAGGTTCTTTCTCTCCTTCTAAGTATGCAATGTTGTTTGAGCAATCAAAGACTTATCAAACTTCTTCTCTTCCAAAACCTTCTTCTAAGCTTTCTATAGAGCATCACTCTTTCCTTTCTTTGGTAATGGGGAACTCACAAAATTACTTCTACAGTTTCTTGCAATATGTCCAAAATTGTTGCACTTGAAACAAATACATTGAAATTAAAAAGAGGTGAAAATGCATTATTACTAAAAAAAATATTTCTTCTTACCATAACTCTTCTACAATCTACAACCTTAAGTCCATATTCATTACAACTAAAACAATAACTAGAACAAGAAAAAATTAACCTAGTATTGTATCCTTTCCCTCTAGATATCCT
This sequence comes from Sequoia sempervirens, assembly GCA_007258455.2. NCBI lineage: Eukaryota > Viridiplantae > Streptophyta > Pinopsida > Cupressales > Cupressaceae > Sequoia > Sequoia sempervirens. The sequence goes on from VDFB02032890.1 coordinate 9,627, forward strand.
CTTTTTTTTTTTGCACTTGAAAAAATTTGTCACTTTGAGTCATTCTTCCATTACTTGTTGATTTCTTCTCTAATTTTGAACTTCTAGAACTTTTCACCTTTGGACTTACCTTAATGCTCTTCTTTGACTATTTTATCATCTTTTTATTTTGATCATCAAAACCAAATCCAATTTTTCCTTGTGAAACTTTCTAACCTTCCAATATATAATCTAGGGTTTCAATACTTTTACCAAACTTCAATTGTAGCTATTGATTTTCCTTCTCTAGCTTTTTTCTGGCTACAAAATTCTCTTCCTCAATCATTTCACAATCTTTGTCTCTCTTTTATAACTTCTTTGTCAGAGATTCTTCAACTCTTTTGCTTCTTTTGCCTGAATCTTCAAATCAACAATAATAATTTCAATAATCTTAAAATCTTTCACTATTTTCTCTTTGGCTCTTACTTCTTCTGCAATCTTGATATTCAACTTCTTGATCTCTTTTATGAACCATAAAAAATTCTCCATAAGATCTTCTTCTTCACCTTTTTCTCTAGAACTCATTTCAGCATCACCATTAGTAGTTTCAAAATCCATGAATAAATTTTTTCCATTTTCATCATTGGAAGCATTATCATCTTCTTCTTCTATAGAATATTCTTCTTCTTCCTCATTAGAATAAAAAAATATGTGCTTTCTCTATCCTTTGGGTCTTCTTTGAAATGACTTTTTTCCATTCTTTTGTTCACCATTGTTAGTATTCTTAAGAGGAAACATAGCCATAAAATTTATGACTTCTCCAAAATTGAAACATTTGAAAGGTAATTTACCTTTATACTTACCAAAGCCTCTTTGCAAATTTCTAAAAAAATATGCTTCTTCCAAATCTGATCCATAATCAGAATCTTGATCAACCTGCTTAAGAGATACTCTAAAAGAAATTTCTTTCCTTATAGAATTTTCACTTTCAAATCTCATCTCAAATGCAGTTAATGTTCCATTCAAATTGATCAACTTTAAACTATTCACATCTTTAGCTTCTTCAATAGCATAAATTTTAGGATCAAACCTTCTAGGTAAGGAACTGAGTACCTTCTTTGCAATAATCTTCTCTTCCAAGGTTTTACGAAGACCTCGAATATGGTTGAAAAATTTATTAACCCAAAGTATATATGTAGATTTCATCTTCTTTCATCCTCAGACCTTCAAATTGAGCTCTACAAGTCTCAAAATTTTCTTCTTTGACTTTGTCATCACCTTCATAGATAGTTTCCAATTTTTTCCATATTTCCTTTGCTATTTTTTATTCCATCACTTTTGAAAACTTAGTGTTAGCCAAACCACATAAAAGAGAATTCCTAGACTTAGCATTGATTTCATAATCCCTCTTTCCAATTTGATCCCTAGGAGGGTTTTTAGGAATTTTATACCCCACTACAACCAAATGCCATAGGTCCATACCTAAATCCATCAAATATGACTCCATCCTAACTTTCCAAAAAGAAAAATTAGATCCATCAAAAATTAGTACTTTGTTTCCAGAAGAACTATCTTGTGCCATCTCGGATCTACTTTGAGTTGTTAAACTCTTTCAAAGGAACCTTGATCTAATACCAATTGAATGGAACACAATCTGCTAAGAGGCAGGGGGTGAATAAGTAGATCCAAAAAATTACAATAATTTTAGAAACCTTCACAATTACTTTATAGATTTTCAACATGAAGAGCACTGAACCATACAAGCTAGTAAGTTGAGAAATTAAAGAAAAAAATAAGATAACACATAACACTAGATTTTGATGTGGAAACTTGGAATAGGAAAGACAACTATGAGAAGCTCTCACAAGTATAAATGTAATAAGGAAATTTTACAATATGAAGTAGACACCAATCCCCAAAAGATTAAGTAGGAACTAACCTATGGAAGACATCAATCCCCACCATAACAGAGACACCAATCCTTACCAGAATAATACAATAAGTAGAACACCAATCCCACCAAAACAAAATTAATGGCATTTTTGAGATACGACACTTGAAAACACTCTAATATTGGAACACTATTTTCTTCATGCTATGAAACAACTTTACATCCCACTCCTTATACTTTCACTTTAATCATTAATTACATTGGATACACTCCATTTCTTCAAGATGCATCACATTACATAATCAATTTGAACACTTCCTTACAATGCATCTAAACATTTGAAATATATACATGACACTACATTGACACTCTACTATGTTAGCTAGGGATCTATACCAACCTAGAAAACATAAGAAAAACCTAAATTAAAATTACATGAAATGTGTAATACAAAGTTCCAATATTTCCACCAAAAAAACTTGACACCTTGTGCCACCAATGAAACCTTAAACGGGTCCTATCCTCACTCGACACGCTTGAATTGAATTCTGCAGGCTTGTAGCCATTATCATAGATGTATCAAACTTGGAATAGCTTGATGAATATTTTGACAATTCAAACTCCTTGCACACTGAGCTACGCCATCAAAAACTAAAGAAACTAATAGAATTAGTATAGGTATACTATCCTTCTAAACCATAGAGCTACAATGCATTTATGAAAGAAATGATGCCCATATTAAATAATCTCTCTACCCAAAAGATACCCTTCCAGACCACCACACACATTTTTGACTGCATACCTGGTATGGTATAATAAATACATGAACTATCTAAATGTAGTCACACCATAATTTACATTATACAAGATATGATATATTAGACAACCTACACACTATCAAACAACACACTACTAGAACCTTTAGAATGTCGTCAATACTTGTACTCCAATCTTTCTTCATCCTAATAACCTTCTCATTTTTTAGTCGTGGCACCCTTTGATAACCATTGACAAACATAATTACATGCTATCATCAGTTTGACATCAATGAAAACCTATGCTCAACACAATCTTTGAGTATGCACCTTTGTATGAAGGAGTACTTGCTTCTTCTTTCCATCTTCAATTTGGATCCTCACCCATTGTTCCCTTATTTTTGGGGCCTTTTCTTTTGTTGATAATTTCATGACCAAATTTTCAATGTTATGAGGCTAAACACACAAATGTAGCTAATTTTAAACTAGTTCTAGAATCACAAATAAATTTCTCTAGATCACACCTTCTAACTTCATCCACCTTCATTATATATGGGAGTAGTTTACTCAATAGTAGCTCCAATCCTTCCTTGGTTGTGACCTAAAAAATTTGAGAAAAAAATTGTGAAAGGGAGGATGGAATGCTTCTTATAGTTTCTAAAATGAGTTTTTTCAAACTCATTTAACTACCATATAATCTCAAAAAAAACAATTATATCTAAAAATTTCCTATGCAACACATGTGGTGTAACTAGGGAACCACAAACCCTAGTCATTGTTACATCAAAATAATAGAACTAATCATCCTTGTTTTTCTTGATTACTACCTTTGGGAAAATATCCTTAGGCATCAATAGTTTTCTTACTTCATCTAAGAGCCTCTAGTCCATAGGTTGGCCAAAATTCCTCAAGACCTCTATTAAAAATAATTCTTCAATTACTAGATAATTTGACTTATCATAGTCATTGTCCCATATGTAGGTCCATTCCTACATCAGTAGTAATATTTTTTTGTGTATCCTCAACTCTTGTCTACATATGGTGATACTAGATATTCTTTTGACTGAACCAAATTATATTACACAATAGAGAGTACCATTTAAAGTGGAAAACATTACTGTCCCTTTTAATAGAGCTCAAGTATTTGTGAATTTATTCTATAACATATCCTACATAATCATAGGGTCTTTTGACATCCCTACTTTGAACGTTCACAACCAACACAATCAAATTCACTGGTATTTGAGGTCTTTAATCCGTACCCAACACTTGGAAAAGTGAGAAGTATATTCTTATGAAGTATTCTTAAAATATATCATAAGTGAAAGACTCTAATTCCCCACTAGAAAATCATACTCTCTCTATAGAATGTAGACACCTTATGCTCACTGCTTATAGTAGTCTTAGTTATTAAGGATCATGCTACACTTCACACTTTCACACTTCACATCATAATTTTAATCACACACACTTTATATCATCATCCTTCATCAACTCAACACACATATATTCTATCTTCAACCTTGAAAACAATCTACAAGGCCTTCTATGCACCTCAAACATGCAAATTAAAATTAGGTTGGCACCAAAACATTCCCATTATGGAGAGGAATGAAGGTATACCATATCACACCTTAACTCATACCTAAATCCACTCATACACACCACACCATACTTCCACAAACACTAAAGCATATCCGCAATTAGAGTAAAAACCCAAGATCAGTCGAACTTGTGTTAACACCATTACACCTTTGAGTACACACTTCACCAAATCCAAAGATGACTCATAGACCACACAAAAAACTTAAACATAATATAGAATATTCCATCAACACCTTGAAATCTAAAAAAATCCTTCGCAACAACTTTCACCTGAAGAACACATTCATCATGTACACCTAGTTAACCATCTACACATTGTAACACATGAATCCAACCTTGTAGAGCACCAAACTTTGAAAAACTCAAACTAGAGATAGATATTAGAACTATAAGAATACTCTTAGATCCACAAGGCCATAAATGAAATTGTGGAGAAATGCAGAGCAAAACCATTTCTCTCAAATAGTACTACAATAGAGTTCACACATTGGTGAGCATAACTTCTTATGCCAAACAATCCATAAATTGAATCTCTGGATATAACACCTTTGAACACCTTTGATCAACATATTTGAACCACACAAGTAGATCTTCAACCATGAATAAATGTGGAGAAAAAACTAGAACACTACTTTGCTACACTGAACACTCTTTACCACACTACTTTCACTTTTATTCATATTTTCTCAAAAGCACTTGGAAATTAAGCACCAAAAACACATCTAATCATCTTCAACACTTCCTCATTACCACCAAACCAACTGCACTATAGCAACTCAACCACACACATTCTTATCAAGGTAATACTAGAGTTTGACACCAGTGAGACTACTAATGATAACATAATGCAAAAAATAAAAGCATGATCACAGACTTCCAATAATATCCCCATAGACCTATTGACATCAATGTCAAAACAAGATACTCATACTTCCAAAAAAGAGCTAGTAGAACCTAGAATATTTTCATTGATACAATTATGATGTGTGGGTGAAGAAGATGAAGACAATCATGGTTAAAAATTATTTGTGGGAGATATTAGTCAATGGTTTCAAAAATGTAGTAGACCTATTGATGTATGCAGCTCTAACAAATGCCCAAAAGACCTAGTTGAAGGAGACTAGAATAAAATATGCAAAATACCTAAGTTTTATAGAGGCATTTTTTATAGAAGAAGTATTCCACATAATAAAAATAGCTAATTATGCAAACAAGGGTCACAAAATACTCAAAAATAGTAACAAGGGGATTGATAAGGTGAGGCTATTTAAATTCCAGATGATATTGAGATAATTTTAAATTCTTTAAATGAAGGATGGAGAGTCTATTTTAGAATTCCATACAAGAGCTTCAACGTTAACAAATTATTTAAGGATAAATGGTGAGCTAATAGAAGAGAAAAGGATTATAGAAAAAATTCTTAGTAGTATACCCTCAAAATTTGAGCCAATAGTTATTACAATAGAAGAGGCCAAAAACCTCTAAAAGATGATAGTTGTGTTGGAAGTTGGAAGTCTATAATTGATGATTCAGTTTGGAAACATGAGCATGAGGTGCATGTATATTGCTTGATCCAATGTTGCCATTGATTTCACATTTTTATGATCATTCTAGCATAAATTAGAAGTATTTTTTATGACATATGTACAAAGCAAGTTGGTCCAGAAAATATGATTGTACAAGAATTTGGCTAAGTATTTCCTTTGATAGTGTTGTGGTTCAATGTGTCATTTTTTGGGTCTACACTCCACCACAAGTTGGTATAACCCTTTGCGATTCCAAGTTACTACAATTTTGATATCATTAGATATGGCTACTTTAAAATTTGATGACATTGTGTGAAGTTTCCTAAAAGATATGTATGACAATGTTCAACCTTGTATACTGCAATAATTTTTGAATAGTGTATCAATGTGGGAGATTCCACATTTCTTCGCAGATAATTTTTTTTTTTGCAATGATGAAGATAAGTTAATAGATGTTGGATGAGTAGGAATTCAAAGGAAGATCAAGTTTTTAAGTTGTACATTTGGCGAATTGTATGTACACATGAAGGTTTTGTGTTTAGGTAAATTTTTGGGCCGACCTAACATGTTTGATGTTTTGTGGAGGACAAGTAATTTTATCATATGTTGGATTTATATTATGTCCATGCCAACCTATCTTGATGTAAATTGAATTTAAAATTAAGGCATGAAGTGTGGATAAATTTTTTTGAGGATGACATGCTTAATTTTGTGTGTTACTTCTAATTAGGTTGACCTAATTGAAGTTACACTTGATATATAGGTGATTAACTTCGAAGTTTTGGAAAGAGAGAAATGAGAAGCATAGGATGATGAAGCTCAATAGGAAATTGTATACAAGTATTGAGCGAAATATGACATGTATGGTGCTTCGCCTAAATGTGTGTGATGTAGAATTGAGCAAATTGTGAATAGAGAAGAGTGTTGATTTAGATTAGTGTGAAGATCATTTTGTAATTCATTGGAATTATAATCCAGCATATGATAGATGTTATTGTATAAGTTCAAATAGGTTGTATAGCCACCCATTATTTTTTCTTTCTCTTCCTCTATGGGTAGTGAGTTCACTTGGATAGTGAGTCCACCTGCCAGTGAGTCTTTCTGTAATATACTATATCTGGATATAATATATTGTGAGCTAACCCTCACTGTAGTTTTTCCCATTTTGGGTTTTCCATGTAAAAATATTGTTCATGTGTCATGTGACATTTTGGTTATCTTCATATTTTCATACATCTTTGAAGTTATATTTATTTTAATATTTGGATGGATTATTCTTAATTAGTTTAAAGGAATACTGATTCACCCCCCCTCTCAGTATTTTGGGTGTTCAACAAGTTGTTGAGATGATGAGTTATCTATAAACCCATGTAGTGTTGAACATGTTTACACCTTCTTTCCAAGAGAAAGAATTCAAATCTCTAGAAAAAACAAGTGTCTATGGGAGAGGAAGAAACAAATAAAAAAGGAACCACAAATATAGAGGTAGAAGCAACTCTAAATGGTGCAACTCCAAAGCAAACAACTTTGGAAGAACAAACATTCAAGAGGGAGCAAGAAATTTACTACAACTCTAAAACTAAGAAAAAAATAATTATCTCAAACTAGAGGTATAATAAAAGAATTACACAATATTATTATTACCACAAGTATGATCTTTGTGCAAGTAAATATTAGAAAAAATAGTGTGACTAGTCAAAATAAAGTGAAAATGTGGCAAATGGAAAAGTAGTTTAAGCTAATCAGACAAAGACATTCTTCATTTTTAATATTGGTGAACAAGACAAAACAAAATTTTGGTACTTAGATAGTGAATGTAGCAACTGTATGAGTGGTAATATTTTTTTTTGTATTTATTATCAAGAATATCAAATATAAAATAAGCACGGGGAACAATGAAACCTTTCTAGTAGAGGGAAAAGGGTTTGTTACGATTTGCACCAAGAGTGGTGAGAAGAAAGATTTAGAGAATGTTTATTTTTCATTGAGGATAAATCATAATCTCTTTAGTGTTTGATAGTTGATCCAAAGAGGTTACGAGGTGTTAATGAAAAAAAAAAAATGTATAATCTTTGACAAGAATGGGAGAAAGAACATGGTAATAGTAGTCCAAATGAAAAATAACTAAATATTTATTTTATGTATACAAATTCTTTTCTCCATCCATTTTGTAGTTACTCCTCCCAAACATGAAAATGTATAATAGTATCTTCAAGAAATTCATTTAAGACTCCTCTAGGCTCTAGTATATAAGGTATACACATTTAAGTTATTCTAGACTTATTGTTATATCCAAGAAGGGTATGGTTAGGGATTACCAACCATACTAGAGCCTAATTGAGAAATGTGCACCATGTATTTTAGGAAAGAAGCATAGATCATGTAAGCCTTTCAATTAAGGAACTCTAGAATGGAAATAGAATCATTATAGTTAGTGCATATAGACTTGTGATATTCATTGATGATTATAGTTGTATGGGGTATGTGTAGGATCATGATGGGCCAAAAAGTGGTGATATGATGGGTATGTGTAGGGTATGTGGCTAACGACTTTTTTTTAACCCAAAATTGATGAAATAAAAATGGTTTTTAAAGGAGATTCTCAACTTTCCACCAATATAAATTATGCTTTACTTTGAATTTAATAAATAATTATTATTCATTTTATGTTTGAATTACAACTAAAGTCCTGATTGATAGGTTGATTGAAAAAAATCTATAGATTTCAAACATTATCACATTTTTTGAATCTGAAACATGTGTCACATTCTAAAGGATTAAAAAAAATTTACATTTCATGAAGCTTTGACTAAGTTAAGGTGGTTAGACATACGAGTTTTTATATTTTTTAAAAGTTGTAATAAAAAAATCATAATTAATTATTTACTTGAAAAAAAATTACAAAAAAAATATGCATCACATTGGGACATGAGCCCTCTACTTATATCTAAAATCTTATAAAAAAAATATTATCATTTTATTATGGTTAGGGTGGTTAGACAAACACCTACTTATTTTTTCCCTAAAATTTAAGTGCTACTGCATTGAAATTTCAAATTTTCACCAAATAGATTTTTTTAAAAATAAACCTTGTAGTTTAGAAACTACATTCAATTTGCTACATATTCTATTTTTACACATTTTTGAAATAATATAGATAACTTATTCATTTTTTTACGTCAAGTTGTCTAACTCTGATTTTTCTAAATTTTTCGTCACTTACTGACCTGTTTTTAACATGATGATCCTACACATACCCTATGACATGGGTCTAATTCTTCAAGCATAATCCTAAAGCCTTTGATAAGTTTAAATTGTTTAAGGCTTAGGCTAATATTGAATGTGAACACTTTATTAAATTCCTCAAGTTAGATAGAGAGGGGGAGTATACCTCTAAATAATTATATTTTTTTATAAAATTAAGTCATAAAGAGATATTTAACAACTGACTACACTCTAGAAAATTAAAGCAGTTTAAAGAAAAAATAGGACCATTGTGGAGATGGAGAGAAGTATGTAGAAATAAAAAGACTCCTAAATGAATATTGAGGTGAAGTTTTTGTGACTATAGTTTATTTAATTATAGACCTCCTCTAAAATTTGTACATGAAAATATTTCACAAGAAGCAAGGATAAAGTGTAAATGGAGTGTGGAGAACCTTATTTTTTTAGGTTTGTGGCATATGAATTTTTTTCAAAGGAGAAGAGACATAAATTGGATGATAAAGGAAAAATGTGTATAGATTTGTAGGCTACAATGAAGAGTCTAAGGTATACAAATTGTATAACTCTATCACTAAGTAGATTGTAATTAGATAGGATATAGATTTCATAAAAAATGAGTCATGGGATGGAATAGTGGACACCTTATAAGGTATTCCAATTTTGGTGACCATGGATGATGAAGAAGAAAGAAATGAACAATGTGTATCTACAATAGGTATGGAGCCTAGAAGTCAGCTCCAAAGATAACCTAAAATAGTTTTGGAGTCCCCTAGATGGCTCAAGAACACCAACACAACAACTCTATAATTCATTCAGCTCTAGAGACATTATAGAAAATTTATGTAGCTTAAGCAAAAAAAAAATTAGATCTAATTCTCGCCTCCCCAATACTAAGAAATAAAAATCTTGAGGGAGATTTATCAAAATGAAAGGTATGATGATGAATTAGATGAAAATCTAAATTTTGCATTATTTTCTCATAGTGATCCAATTTATTTTATTGAAGTTATAAAATAAGATAAATTTTGTGAGGCTATGGATGAAGAAACAAATGCAACAAAGAGAAATAGAACATGTGAGTTAATTTATTTTCCTCAAGGTAAATAAGTAGCTAGAGTGAAATGGGTCTATAAGACCAAAAGCAATGATGAAGGAATAATAAAAAGGAATAAAGAAATTTTGGTGATTAGGGGATATAAACAATAACCTAGAAGAGATTATGATGATACATATTCTCCAATTGCAAGGATAAAAACTATGCAGACAATATTAATTGTAGTAGCCCATCATAAATGGAGGGTATATCAAATGGGTGTGAAGTTTGTCTTCTTGAATGGAGTTCTACAAGATGTTTATGTTGAACAACCACCTAGCTATGAAGTTCCAAGATAAGATAAAAAATTCTATAGATAAAAAAATCTCTCTATGGGCTTAAACAAACACCTTAAGGTTAGGTACAAGAAGTTGGGTCCACAAAATGTTCAAAAAGTGGAAGTGTTTTTCCTGATTTTTAGAAATTTTCACAGGTGGACTTAAAATTTGAAGCACTTACACATTGAATCTTTAAAAAGTTCAGTAATATGAAATTTAATATTTTGAGTCTAGTTTTAAAATATGTAATTTATTATAATACCCAGATGATACCAAATAATTTTTAATATGCATGTATAAAAAACACTTTTTAAAAGTCACTTTTTTAGGACCATACCATGATAGACACCATAATTTGACATAAATAAAAGTATTTTTATAATTTATTTTGGGGAAAGAAGTATATTATAATGAAGATTGATGAGGATATTTTTTTATAAATTTTTTCATAATATTTTTTATTTATTAATTTTTTATTGGCCCTAATTTTTGGTTTTTAAAACCCTTGTGTACGAACACCATAACTTAACCTAAAATTATCATTTTTTGAATTTTATTTTTTTCATTGTGTAAAGAATTATTTATAGATATATGCCATAATTTTTTTAACAAGAAAATTAACAAATTAAAAGTTATTAAAAAAAATACAAAAACCTAACATTTCAAGTTTATGGATCTGTTTCCTCGTAAATTAATTAAAAAATAGAAAAAATAATCAAATTATAAAAAAAATACATATTTGAGAACTAGACATTGTCATATATAATGGGTTTTAATTTCATAAAATAATTTATAAAAAAACCTCATTTTTTTATTTTTTATTTTTTTTTAAAAAGGGGTAAAAACTTTATTGAAATTTAGAAAAGAGCATTACAACAAAGCGAAGGGCCTAACAAAGACCTGAAGAAATAAAAAGGCAAGGACCCACATCATACATCCCCAATCTCCTCTCCATCCTCCACAATAATTCTTTCCAAATCATGGCGGAGCTCCGGGGAAAGTTGCTCCCACCCCTCAATCTTCCATCCATCAAGATGCTCTGAAGCCCATTTCGCCAAGCAATCCGCTGCCCTATTCCACTCCCTCGGAATATGGACAAAAGAAACCATCTCCATCAAGGAACTAATCTGCAAAATCTGCTGAACCATTCTAGCCAACTGCCAACTGACATCAACCACCTGGCGAGCATTAAGCAAATTAACCAAAACCTGTGAGTCAGACTCACAGATAACCTTTGTCCACCCCAAAGAGAAGGCCCGCTCAAGGGTGGATAAGATTGCCAGACCTTCCATAAGGTTGACAGTCTGCACCCCTTCATAAATGGAGAAGAAAAGTACCACCTTTCCCGAAGAATCCCTACCAACTCCCCCAATTCCAGCTGGCCCAAGGTTTCCTTTTGAGGACCCATCAGTATTAATTTTCAGAATTTCAGTAGGGGGGGAATACATTTACCCACCCGTAGGACTTTCTTACTCGCCCGCCTTCCCCTCCGGACACAAGCAGAGGCCAGAGACAGCTCCCGAAGACCCAATCTCTCCACCTTCTCAGCATCCTCTTTCTCCAAGGGATACACCACCTCGCACTTCGCTTCCACCATCTCCCGAATCATACCCAAAATTCTCTGCCAGATTTGCTGAGCAGCCATCTTTTCATCTCGGAAGATTCTACGATTCCTCTCAAGCCAAATTTGCCAGAGAAGGAAGGTGGGCCCAACATGCCACACATCCTATAAGAAAGAAGCCGAAGTGGGAGGTCTGCCTAGATTGCTCCAGAAATCTACCAGGGAGGAAGCATGAACACAAGGATGTTTCCAGACCTCCCACCAAAAATGCCATAGCCTCAGGGCAAAGGGGCATCGAAAGAACAAGTGAGCGGAGTCCTCCTCCCTAGTCCTACACAAAACACACATGGATGGGCCCTGAAATCCCCTTTTCTGAATATTATCCCAAGTCAAGCATTTGTTCCAAGCCAAAGTCCACATGAAACAGTTACACTTTGGCCAAGAGAACTTATTCCAAACTCTCTTCCACCATTGAACCTCCACCCCGTCCATCTTGTGAGATAGAAGCACCTGATACCCAGAGGCAACAGTAAAAATGCCTTTAGGGTTGGAAGACCAAGATAAAACATCACCATCTGGGAGGGAGCTACATTTCCTGCTAGAAAGGATACTTTGTAATTCCGTGCACTCCTCTTCCATACCAACCACAGGCCATTCCTCAGGAGTCTTCCACTTAGCCACCAACAGCTGACCATGAGAGGACACCGTCTTAAAGTCTCTCACCCTATTCCAACCAGCCTCAATAAATCGATGACAGAGGGGCACCAAGTTAGGGAACTGGGAAACAAGGGGAGGAAATTCATCCCAAGAATCAGACCAAAAGTGAGCCTTCGATCCATTTTTGCAAATCCAAAATAAACCATCCTTGATGAGAGCAGCACCCCTCTTGAGCGTACCCCAAATCACCGATCCTTTCCCCACCAGGGGATAGCGGGGAATATCCATCTGAGGGATCCCTGAGAAATATTTATGAGATAAGATCCTGGCCCAAGTCTGGTCCTGCTCCACACACCATCTCCAGTACAATTTAGCAGCAAACGCAATCCCAGACAAAGATGACTGCCTTAATCCGAGACCGCCATATTGCTGCAGGCTACAAACAAGCTCCCATCTAACCAAACTCCATTTGGAAGACAAAATATTGCCTGCCCATAGAAATTGTCTGGCTAAAGCATCCATTTCTTGGACAAAGCTGGCAGGGGCCACCTGGAGCATACACCTATAGATGGGGAGAGCCTGAACCATAGATTTGATCAGCTGAACCTGACCAGCAAAGGATAACCATCTATGGGTCCAATGGTTAACCTTTGACCGAAATTTATCCAGAATGTTCTGCCATGACTCCCTGGGCATCCTTTTGACAGAGATAGGAATCCCAAGATAGGTAAAAGGTAGGGACCCAATCTGAAAATGCAAGATATTGGCTATCCTCCTTTGGATGGGACCAGGAGTATTAAAGAAGAAAATGGAGGACTTATCTTCATTAATCAATTGACCCGAGGCAGTCAAGTAGACATCCAACACCGCACGCAAACTAGTAGCCTCCCGAATTGTAGCCATACCCATCAGCGCCGTATCATCCACAAACTGAAGATGAGACTGAGGGGGAATGTTACCTCCCCATCTCCATCCCCGAATGAGACCCCTCTCCACATTCCTTCTCAACAGCCTTCCCAAACCTTCAACAAAAAGCAGAAACAGATACGGAGCCAATGGGTCGCCTTGACGTAATCCCCTAGAGGCACCAAAAAGCTCAGAGGGCTCTCCATTAATTAAAACAGAAAAGGAGACTGAAGTAACACAACTCCTGACCCATTGAATCCAATCATCCCCAAAACCAAAGGCACCAAGAATCTTCCAAAGGAAGGACCATCGAACTCTGTCATATGCCTTTGCCATGTCCAACTTGATGAACATTGCCTTATCATTGGAGCTGTCCATAGAATGAATAGTCTCCGTGGCAATAACCACCCCATCCAGAATTTGTCTTCCCGCCACAAAGCCACTCTGCTCCTCAGAAATCAGCACTTTAAGCCATTTTTTCAGTCTATCGGCAATAATTTTAGAGATAATTTTGTACACCACATTGCAAAGAGAAATGGGTCTAAATTGGCTTAACCTAACAGCCCCATCACATTTGGGGATGAGAGCCAGGAAAGTAGAATTCAAGGCCCTTAACATCTGCTTGTTCTTCTGAGATTCCTGGACAACCGCCAGTAAGTCCAGCTTAATAATATCCCAAAATTCCTGAAAGAACTCCACAGGGAAGCCATCAGGGCCAGGAGCTTTTCCTTTCTTCATCTGGAACACCATGCTCTCAAGCTCTTCGATTGAGATATCGCCCATAAGGTGCCCATTCATCTCCATAGTAACCAGAGAAGGGATGCAAGACAAAACTTGGGCCTCCTCATCCGCAGCCCCCTGAGAATCCTCCCTGAATAGGGAAATGAAATACTGCACAGCTTCACATGAAATATCCTTAAAAGAGGAAAGGTGCTCACCAGTGTCATTAACAAGAACAGAGATGGAATTCCCATGGAGCCTGGCTTTGACCGAATTGAAGAAGAAGGCCGTATTTTTATCCCCCTCTTGAAGCCATTCAATTCGAGCCTTTTATTTCTAGAAGATTTCCTCCCGCAATTCACACTCCTCCAGTACTTTCAGGGCCCTGGCCTCCTCTTGGAGAAGATTGGCAGTCACACCATCTTCCCTAATCATCCTCGTAATACCGTCTAGCTCAGCCTGGGCAGCAACCTTAGCATGAAAAATGTTCCCAAAGCACTGACGGTTCCATCGCTTAAGCTGTTATTTGACAAATTGGAGAAGCTTAGAAAAAATATACATTGATGTGCCATAAGCGGGTCTACCATGTCTCCACCATTCAGTCACAAAGTCATGAGGAGAGGGCTCACAGAGCCACATAATCTAGAACTTGAAAGGGGGTGACCGGGAAACACTAACTGAAGAGACAATAAGCTTGATAGGCCAATGGTCTGACCCTCTCCAGTCCAAAATTTTAGAGCTAGAAGACCACAAACCACCAACCCAAGAGCAGGACACCAGAAACCGGTCAAGTCTTTCAGAGATGCAGTCATCCCCGATCCTCTGATTATTCCAGGTGAATTGACCATTAGAAGGCTTTACATCTATTAGGTTCAAAGCAGATATGTTATCCTGAAGAAGCATCGCAGAAGGCTCCAGCCTTGCAATGCCACCTCGCTTCTCAGCCAACTCAGAGATAGCATTAAAGTCACCAGCCAAAATCCATGGAAGAAAAGGAACCATACTCTGAACAAATCTAATATGATTCCACAAGAGTTGCTTACCTTGAAACTCAATAGGCGCATAGATATTGGAGAGGAGAATAGACTCCCCAGTCTCAAAACAAGAGGCAATCATTGAGATAGAGGACTTACAGGACATCCACCAAAGAGGACGGATCTTCCGAGGATTCCAAAGACAAGCCACTCCACCCGCAGACCCTTGAGCACCAATGCACTGGCATTCACCGCTTCTCCATAGCTTAGGAGATAAACCAAGCATACATTCCACAGATAACTTAGTCTCCTGCAGGAACAGAACATCAGGAGATTGACTTCTAACCAAATCTCGAATAGCCTTTTGTCAAGGGCTACTGTTCAAGCCCCTTGCATTCCAAGATAATACAATCATTTCAACGAGCTTGAGAAGTGTGAATCCAGAGTCTTAACCGACCTTGACTCCACCAATGTTTCCCCAGCTAACTTAATCTTTTCCATATCCTTTTTCCTTCCAAGCTTTGAAGTTTTCTCCCCCAATCCTTTCTTGATATCCTTTTGATGGAGACCCAACGGAGAAGGAGAAGACTTGAAATTCTTCCCCGCATCCATTCTTGCATGTAGAGCCAATATAGTACCATCTCCCTCATTCTTCTTCATTTCAGCAGCAGGATCCAACCCCAACTGACCATCCATTTGTAGGTCGGTCACCATTTGCACATCTCCTATAACTTGTGTATCCATAAAAACCCCGAGAGGAGGATCTGCATGTTCTGAATACACAATACCCTGATCCAAATTCACCAGTCCCGGATTCACTTCCTGTTGGCCAAGATCATCCAAAACCTCGAATCTGTTAAAGGAATCTTCATCTTGTCTTTCCTTCAAGGTCCTCTTTTGACCTCGGTTTCTGTTACGATTTCTTACAGGGACAAAGCCATCAGTACCAGTCTCATCCCCTAGAATGGGATCCTTTCCCTTATCCTCCCTAGGTGAGTTGCGATCAGATTGGGAAGTCGGATGCACCATAGGCCTAGCCTTTGGACATCTTTGTTGTAAGTGACCATATTCATGGCAGAGGCGACATCGAAATGGGAGAGTTTCATAGTCCAATGACTGCACCCAAGAGTGAGGACCCACCGACATATCCAAAGAATCTGGTAATGGCTTACTTAAGTCAATTTCTACACAAATACGGGCAAAAGTTATCACCTTTTTAAATTGAGTCTATTGCGAAGAACCAACCGGCTTCCCGAGCATCGACCCCAATAAATGCAAGATGTCATCCCGCCAACATTCAACTGGAAAGCGTGGAAGCCGAACCCACACAGGGACTCGAGTCGGAAGCTCCTCAGCAGGGTTGAAACCAGCATGCCACGGTTTAATAAACAAACCAACCTAGTTGTAAAAATAGGGCCCCCCTTCGAATACCTTATTGGGGTCAGCCATGCAGTCAAAGGTAACCATGAAATAATTGTTTGCTAGGAGCTTTATATCCATCTCACCCTCTGGCATCCAAGTTCGTCGAGCCCAAGATTCCAGAAATTGCATCGAGATCCGCATACCCAAAAACTTGCAATAAAAGGAGTGCCTCGAGTAATACTCGATGTCCTCTGCAACCATCTCCAATGGGATGACTAGTTTTGGCCTCTCCTTGCATCGTTCGAGACAACCATTGATTTTCGTGATCCGAGCCCCACTAGACGAGCCCACTCCATCTGGCCCAGATTCTGAAAAATACAGATTATTATTGAAAACCTTCAAAGCATGCGGAGGAGACTTCGCACCAGTTGCAGATCGAAAATCCATTTTGGGGCCAGCGCCCGAGGCCTCCCTAGACAGCATTATACCCAGCCCACAATGGGCATGCAAGCACACAAGATAAAAATCCAAACAAGGGTTTTGAAAACCCCACCCCACTCTCACAACAAAATGATGAAAGTGCACAAAGAAGGCAGCTTTGAGAAGAGGCCACGCAGAAGGAGAAAGGCCAGGCACAAAGGCCCGAGCCACACCCAACACTCGCCACAACCAGCAGCTCACCACACGTCGTCCAGCACCAAGAAATGAGCTCCCCACGCAGGAAGAAAAGAGAGAAGCAGCAGAGAAGAGAAAAAGGTGAAGGAAAAGAAAAACCCACGGCCCCAAAGACAGACACAAACCCCCATCCAACGCAGGAACAGACAGAAGCATAGATCGAGCTAGGGCACGAATGCCCTAGCTCGGCACACAGACCCGATGAGCGCCATCGTATCCTTCGTCTAAACTTCTATGTATTCATCATAAAAAAAAACCTCATTAGTTATATTGTCAAAGTTATATTTTTCTCTTGAAATTGACATAACCCTATACTTGCAATTCTAATCCTTTAATGTTGGGTTACCATGCATTTTTTGAGCCTAAATCCAAACGAAATATATGTCTTGTGAGTTTCAAACCTTTTGGAACAATTAACCACTTCAAAATGGGTACCTATTTTAAAAATTGAATGTGTATTTGTTTTAAAGCTGAAAAATGGCACTTCCCCTTAATGTGGACCCAACTTCTTCCACTTACCCTTAAGCATGGTACAACAAAATTGACTCATATTTGTTAAACAATGATGTTAAAAAATAATGGTGAGCCCACTATTTGCATCAAGGTATTTGATAATAAGATTTTAATTATTGTCTTGTATGTAGATGATTTAATTGTTATGGGGAATGATGATTTCCTCATTGTTCATTTCAAAAAAGCCATGAAAAGTGAGTTTGAAATGACAAATTTTGGTATACTTAAACATTTATTAAGCATAAAAGTAAAAAAAATGAAATAAGACACTTTTATCTCTCTAGAAAAGTATGCAACATTTTTTTTGAAGAGATTTAGAATGCAGAACAAGCTTGCACCAACACCAACAATCATAGATCTAAAATTGAGAAAGGAAGATTACAACAACAATGTGAATCCAGCTCTGTTACAAAATTATGGTTAGAAGTTTAATATATTTGACAACTAGGCTTGATATAGTGAACCCAATAAGCTTGATTTGTAAATTTATGGAGACACCAAAGGGTACAAATTGACAAGAAGGTAAGGTAATCCTTAGGTATGTTAATGGAACAAATGGATATTGTATTTTTTATACTAAAAAATATGTTTGGGCTGCAGCTAGTTGGATATACTAATAGCGTTTGGAAAGAAGTGAAAATAATAGGAATAACACATTAGGGTATGTGTTTGTTTTCACTTTGTCCACACCTCTTTTTCTTGCATGAACCATCAGTAAGAACCAATTTAAGAGATCCCAAATGGCTTATCATGTTCAATAAGGCCTCTAGTAATTTCATTGCCTCCTTGCCAAGCTACACTCAAAAACCCATTTTACAAAAATGTCCAAAAGATGGCTTTCTCTTTTCATTCTTATTTGTTTCTTCTTAGAGTCATTTTAAGGTTTCGGGCCCCAAATGGACATTTGGACCTAGTCCAAATCTATCCCCAATACCCATATTCCATTTCTTCTTTCTCCCTTTCAAAATTTTTGGAACTTTGGGCCCCGATTGAACTTTCAGACTAGGGTGGGTGATCCTACAATGCTAGTTTACAATTTCTGGGAGATTCTATTTTTTGCTGAAATCACATATTTTTAGAAAATATAATGATTTAAGCCTTAAAAAGATCCATTTAAAGGATTCCAATTGAAGAGGGTTTGATCAAACCACCTTAGATCAAACCCCCTAGGATAGAACCTCGCTAGTCTTAAACCATACCTATAATGGAGTCTCTTTTACACCTATCAAAATGCTGATAAAAAACCACTTTTGATTTACCTTTTGGGGGATCAAATGAATTCATTTAAAAAAATAAAATTGTAAGTATGTAGTCCTTATTATAAGCTTTCCAAAAAGTATAATTTTAAATAAATTTAATTTAATTATTATATTTATTTTTTATTTCTTGTGAATGTAGGTTTTTCACTAAAAATCAAGCTCTATATTTCTACACATGTGGAAAAATAGTAGATTAATAAAAATATATATATATATATCGGTACTAGATATTGATGTCCCTAATCCAACAAAAAAAAAAAAATTGAATTTCGATACATATGAAAAATGTTATGTTTTAGCCAGTAAGTCATGTCTAAATTGTAACTGGTTTGACTTTGAAACTTAATTAAGAAAAAATATTCAATGAAATGCTATGAAACCAATTCCATGCACTAGATATCATAGTTACAAATCTAAATTAAAAATAAAATAAAATTTAATCCTTCATATAA
>VDFB02032891.1:0-22817 GCA_007258455.2 Sequoia sempervirens
TGAGATAGTAGAGTGGGAAGGTGGGAGGTAGGTAGAGAGAGGGGGGAGAGATAGAGAGAAGTAGAGGGAAGAAGGTAGGGAGGGAGAGAGGGAGAGAGAGGTAAGATATCAAGAATTAGAGAGGGAATGAGAGAGGGAGAGAGAATGGTGGTAGGAGGGAGGGAGCTCGAGAAAGAGAGATATAGAGATAGAAGGTTGGAGAGGTAGATAGGTAGTTCTTAAGCTCAACGGAGAGAGAGAGAGAATTAGATAGAGAGAGATATGTAGATAAAGGGATTAAGATAGTGAGAGAGGGAGGTCTAGAGTGTAAGAGATATATAATGAGTGAGATAAAGAGAGAGAACATTGAAAGAGATTGTTGATTATTGAAATTTGACCTACTGATTACTAAAGTTTGACTCTAGTTTGAAAAATTACCAAATCTTTTAAAAATTAGAATTTGCATTATAACTCCTATAAATTTGAAACCATTCTCAAATATATTGAAATTATATACATGAAATAAAATTAAAGTATAAGAAAGTATATAGTTTTGTTAGAAGTGAAAGAGATAGAAAAATTTCAAAAGAAAACAATAGCACGCATGTGTTTCCTCTTTTATGGGACAAAAAAGTGAAGTGGCCACTTTGTGGTCCCCCATCTTGGTGCACATGCCCCCTAAAAAACTAAAATAAAAGTCTTGATAAGAAAACATCTTCAAACATACTAGGTTCCTTCATCTCTTCCCACATATCTATGGAATTGTCCCTAATCAGGTCACTTCAAATCAGAAGTAATGGTGTTACATCAAGAATAATCATGTCCTTGGATAGGTTAGAAATAGTGTTTATTTTAGAGTTATGTGTTTTATCTCACATATTGAGTTCTCACACACTCTTTGGGCTAAGATTTGGAGGATATTTGGAGAGTCACATCTCTTTCTATTCCCAAATGATCCTATTATGGATAGTTTGCTACTCGTTGATTATTATGATAACCTACCATAAGAAAATGATATCAAAGAGAAAGTTAATTATTTTACAAATCTTGATAATTTTGAGGGCATTGAGGCGTAGTTATTGATGCTCCTCCTATAGATATCTTCATTAATTCTTTGGATTCTATGATACCTAATCCTAATTCAAACTCTCCATCATATTTATCTATGAGTCACTATCATAAGACTAAGGATTCTTACATTCCAACATTAGAAAATTCATCTACAAGTGTTCATATTCAAGAATCTTTTGTGGAGACATCATCACATGGGATACATAGCATAATTAGATGGCATACATTGAGATCACTTTATCTTAATCTCTTGTTGTTTCAAGTTATTTTTGTAGCTCATGTGCTTCTTATTATTTTAGCTTGATACATTGGGATGGGTACTTGATAGATATTGCAAGTTTATTTTGCGATTCCCATCTTACAAATGAATTAATAGACACAGTTGGTAGCATTAATGATTTTTTTAATGGCGAATATTCACCAATTAGCTAATAGTTGAAATTTGGGAATCAAAATTTAGCTAATAGTTCAAACTGCAAGGCGACCTTAATCACCACATGTTTACAAAATTCTATTTTACACTTATTTAAATTACCAAAGAGTTTATTTTATTAAACTTTTAAACTAAAAAAAATCCACAATATTCAAAACATGATTAGATTAGATTTTCCTAAATTTTATAAGTTATTGTAGAAATCTAAATTAATTTTCTAATAATATATTATGATTATTACTTACTATAGGGTCATATTTCCATTATTACTTGTCACCATTGATTTAAAATATAATCTAAGGGTCCTCATTGTATTTTTTCAGGTAAAATTTACCCATGATTTGTAATGCTCATGGGGCCTGAAATTGCTTTCGGATTGTTGATCTTCATTGATACCAATGATCCAAAAGCAATTTTGGGTCCCATGAGCATTACAAATTATGTGTGCATTTTACCTCATGAAATACAACAAGGACCATTATATTATATTTTAAATCAATGGTGGAAAGTAAATATTATAGAGTCTACCCCTTAAACCCATCAATAATTGCCACTCTTGGACCCCTACTTTTCCATAATAATATTTTTTTTTAATGGAAGGATTCTCCATGGTTATTAATGCATTTTCCTATTATTTTCAAAGATTCACCAAGATTTTTTACAAATTTGAGTGACATAAAAAACTGCCAATAATTTTTTTTTTTGGGAAAAAATAAAGATTCGCTAATAGAAATAATTTTTTTTTCCAAAAAAAATGAAAGATTCACCAATATTTTATATCTCTTTTGGGAGGGGGGGTTTCTTAAAGTTATCCCTAGATAGCATTCATCTCCTTATTGATGATAATATATTTGTCATTGTTATTACACCATTTTTGTCTTCAGATCTTGTTCTTCATTTGTTTGCACACAGTCCTAGTTTGTCATTTTCTTTATTTATTGGGCTTATACTTGATTTGATTTTGGCGTATTTTCATACAAACACGATAAAAATTGAGAAGAATTCAAAGACGAAATCATATATCATGGTCTTTCTTCTTTCATGGAAATACATCCTACATCTCTACCTTGTTTTGTTTCTACCTAAGGGCTAGAATGTTGTTCAACATTCATGGATCTTCATCACCATCCTTTGTCAATCATCTACTATCACTACAGGAGACCATACATTTTTAGGTGTTGCACAGTCTCTCTCTTGAGCTTCTATATGGGGAACATTGATTGTGCTTTGGTTACATAAGCAGTCCTTAAGAGGTCATATTTAGTTGTCCTTCCTTCTCTCACTTGTACATGCTTGCATATTTTCTCTTTGAGAGGATTTATTTTTCCTATTTGTTTTCCTTTTTTACTCAACTTGTGAAAGATTTGTTTGTTTCTATTGATACCTAACATGAACTTATAGCTAGGACCCATTCATCATTCTCACATCTTTCTATTTTTATCATACTCTCTAAGTTGCATTTAAGGGAAAGGTGTTGGTGTGAATATTGTGTATTATCTAACTAGTTTCTTATTATGTCCTTCTCACACTTGCATACTTAAGCTTTCTTAGCTTATTTACTTTTTTGTTTTTCATATCATTTGAATTAAACACTTGTCATGATCTTAGTATGTCTTAGGGCTTCCTTATTGTACATTATACCATTTTCATTTTGTATTTATTGAACTCTTTGGATTCATAGCACTTCTATTGTTTATATCTTGTGTGGAAGGTTGTTTTGATTGTAGGTGATCCTTGGGCTAACAAGGGATTGAACAACAACTGTCATAGTAAGTATCTAAGTTGAATTTTTGAATCTAACATCAAATTTTTAGGTGGAAAGATCATCCCAACATTACATAAGTTACCAAAAGTCAAACACAATCAGTTAATTACTTTGCATAGGTGTTTAACACAACTTTAAATACAAAACATAATAAAAATCACAACATACCATGCCATCCAATATTAACATAAAACTCTAAAACTGAATACAACTATTTATTTTATGAGTTTCAATGTGTATTTGTAAATGTATTTTTGCATTATTTCGACTCTTAGAATTAAAATAATCCACTTTACATTTAATATAACCATTTATCCTCCACGCGAAGAATGGCTTCAGCAGGCTTTTAAGACTGCGCAACTTTCAATTATTATATACGCAGCGCAGTCAGATACTAGGCTGACACCAGAAATTACGCTGAAATGAAGTAGTGTCTACCACCAGTACCCATTAGCGTGCCTTGCGGAGTTGGCAAAATGATTGAAAAGGACATTATTTTCCGAGTTACAGAAGATGGGTTATGCTCGTCTTGTTCTGCTTGTAAGACAAACGAAAAAGAACAAGCACGTACCTCCAACTCCCTCTGAAATCAAGCTTTTTGTTCAAGCTCTGCAATTGCACGCACTAGCCATGCGTTCACGTGCAAATCGGGTGTCCGTAAAATGTAAAAACAATTAAAAATTAGCACGAAATCCGTGCAACGTTAAATCCAAGACGACTCCGTGAGCCTTCTGACTTGTGCTTCTCTTCCCTTCTTGTAACTAGACAATTAAGCCTTCAAATCTTCCCCCAACATAATTTCAGAAACATTAGCATTCCAAATCTTAAGAAGACACTCAGCTTTTTGGTGGAGATTCATAGTAAGAGTTATAAAAAAATTGTTAGTTTCTTGAGTTGTATTTAAGTTTCAAATCTTAAGAAGACTGTTGGCTTTTTTATCAAGATTCATAGTAAAAGTTAAGACTGTTGACTTTTTGATCAAGATTCATAGTAAAAGTTATATGCATTTCAAATCTTAAAAAAACTCTTAGCTTCTTGATCAAGATTCATATTAAAAGTTATATTGACATTCTCAATCTTAGAAAAACTACTAACTTCTTGATCAAGATTCATAAAAACTACTAACTTCTTGATAAAGATTCATAGTAAAAATTTCATAGAGTTGAAAATAATTTATCTTTGATTTCTTAAACTACTTTGATTGATAAGTATCATTAAAATATTTATTTTTCATTCAAACAAATGCCCTCTTTGTGGAATTTGGAGTTGTGCATTGTCTACTAGTTGATTTCGAATTGCTTGAGATGGCAAATGTGTGCTCAGATTTAAGCAGTGGTGAATATAAGAGAATTCCCCGGATTCTTTCAGTAGTTGCTTCTGTACTGGAGAGGCTTGTAGCCAGGAAGGGAAGGGTGAAAAAGTTTTCGAGAGAGAATATGTGTGTTTTCTCTGCACTGCAAGTTCCTGCAATGAAGATAGAAAAGTATATGGAGAGGATCTTCAAGTATGCTCGTTGCAGTCCTTCGGCATTTGTTGTGGCATATGCTTATATTGATCGCCTACTTTTCCACATTCCCGGCTTTCACTTGACATCTCTCAACGTTCACAGGCTAGTCATTACGAGTGTCATGGTTGCTACCAAGTTTCTTGATGATTTGTGAGTGTTTGTTCCTTAGATATGAATTCTTCTTGTGAGAGTTTGCTGTTTTTGGATTAAACTATATGTTAGTTTTTGAATCAACGTTTGTTGATCCTACAACTCTTTTTGTATCACAGAGAGTGATCCAAAACTTGATTCGAAAACTAACACACAGTTTAATTCAGAAACAGTGAAAATCTAATGTTTTAAGCCACATAATATATGTGATGTATGAGACTAATATAACTTGTATTATGGAATGTTATGGAAGCAGGCATTACAACAACGACTATTTTGCAAAAGTTGGGGGGCTAAAACTATCAGAAATGAATAATCTTGAAGTTGAGTTTCTGTTCATGTTGCGGTTCCGATTGCAGGTGACAGTCAGTGGGTTTGAGAGTTATTGCTCGTATTTTCAGAGAGAGGTGGCATTAGGCGGAGGTGCTCAGATAGAGAGAGCTCTTCTTTGCTTCTCTAAAACTGAAGCAGAAAATACATCCAGACAATTAGAAGGATCCTAGATTTGTCGTCAGATTCATTCGAAAAAGCTTTACAAGTTCGAATACAATGACTTCCCATGACCAAAAGAAAATGTTCCCACATATGAACCTGTTTTGGGAATCAGCTACCATATTTTCAATGGATATTTCGGATTCCCTTCATATATGAGGTAAATCGGATGATTGTGATCTACTTCCTCTTTCTATTGTTCTTGTTTTTGCTGTCTAGTACATGCTTTGGTGGTTTTGTTCTAGACTATTATCTTATTAGATTTTTAAGGTGTGACTCTTTCCACCCAACTTCTTTTTAGAATATGTGTAAACTATTTTATAAATGATGATATAGACATGTATTAGTCTGTCCGGGTAGCGGAGTTGGCTTGGACTGTGGGTTTGCTCCTCATAGGTCTCGAGTTCAACCCCCGGCTCTTGCGGTTGACCAATGGGCTTGTATGCGGACTATGGCGTCCACTTGTAGTGGGCTAGTCTCACCCCAGGTAAAAATATATATATATAGACATGTATTCATCAAAAAAAGTTCAAACTCTTTAAAATCAAATATAATGAGAAATGACCATTGTGGGGAAAATTTTAAACAATATCTTTTGTAATTTGTAATAGTAATATTGCTTTATTAAATTTGTTGCAATTTTTCAATCATGATCTTTTTGAGATAAAATTTTATTTTGAATTCATTAATGGTGATATTAAATGTGCCCCTTTTCTTAGTGAGAACATAAACATTAGGTGGTTAGTTCACTCCACTAAATTTGTATGGAACATGACTCAACCTCAATTTATAGAGGCTTGTGACCCTTTATATTTAGTAGGTTTAATCTTCAATGGATTCTTGTGAGCCATTAACTTAACCAATGAATTAAAAATCACTTCACAAATGTGTCAATTAATTCAATGACATATTTCATAGATTATATTATACATAAATATTATGCACCTTCAAAAGAACCTTTAATTTCTTCCTTAATCTAAATTGTTATCAAAATAATCAAAGAAATCAACTTGCATAAGAAACTAATCTACTTGAAAAATTAAATTAAGATTGTCCAATAAATTGTTGGAATATAACACTCCAATAGTTTAATGGAACTGTATGTGTCATCTATCATTCTTAGTTTGCTTCTTTAGTTTGCTCTCAACAATCACAGTTCAGTGTCAATAGTTTTAGTTTTTTGTCAAATAAGTTACCATGATTATAGGAAGTTGTTGAGGTCAGTTACATCTATAAATTTGCACTCTATTCATGAATAATTAGCAGTGAGTTTTTATTTATTATTTCAATTTTTAATTTGGTATCAAAGTTGCTTGATTTACTATAACTATTGCAATTATATTCTTGTCTAGGTGCATGGAAAAGGACATGCTTTTCTCTTGAATATGCTCTTTGATGAATTGATGTCAACAACTTGTTTGAGAAAGAGAGATAGAAAAAAGTAGCCACTAGTGCATAGAATAAGACATTTGAGAGTGTAAATCCAACTATTGTTAAGTAGCTTGTTGCAGTTGTAAGAAATGAGAGAATTTCAACCATTTTTGGAGAACCACCAAATGATAGTGATGATGACTTCATTGAAGATGAGGCAATTGTTCTATTTTGGAAAGGCCTGGAATGCTTTGAAGACAGAGAGGGATGTAGTAAAGGATAGATAGATGCTCAATAATCTGAGGTGCTTGTGGATCAAAGAAAGTATACCTCATTGGGGTTATGAGACATACATGTAAGGATTGGTGTCCAATAGTTCAAGTGATATCCAAACTTTAGAAATTCAGTATTATACCTTAACAAGTGTGATGAGACACTTCATGTGCAAATGGTGTCCAATGATGTTGGGAACTTGGATTATAGCTAGGTAACTATACTTGAGAGAAACTTGAAGAATTCTTACTAGTTTGAGAATTGTTTTCAAAGAATAGCTTATGCATAATGTATTGTTTAGCTTTTATGTTGATAGTTAGTTTGATGTTGTAGCATTAAGAGAGGGTGTTGGAATATAATGTACTCCAATATTTTAATGGAACTATATGTGTCATTTGTTAGTCTTAGTTTACTTCTTTAGTTTGTTGTCAATAGTCACAATTTCATGTTGTTTTGTTAGAAAAGGGATCCTATGTCTAATTAGTAGATAACTAAAATCAATACTTTTTCCAAATACATTAGAATTCAAATCAACAAGGATATGAGATTGACTTACAACCTAAAAGGTGAATCAATCAACCCCAGATCTAGATCCTTTAGATAGTTTTGGATTTTGATTTTGGTATGATGCAATGATGTAACTATCTATACTATGAAAATGCAGATTTTTGTTATGAATTTTGAGAAACTAAAAATAGGAAAACAAAATTGGAATCTAAAAATACAGAAGGTAGACACAGAAGAACCTGGGATTTGAATTTAGCCAATCCAGAGTATCCTACATCCTAGACTACACACCTAATTTCTAAAATTTTCTTTCACAGGCCTAAGGTACCTGGTCTGTAGCTTCTATTCTCCAAGATTTATTGTCAGAATTTTGTCAGTTAAGAGAAAATGCAAATTTCACGACTTGACAACTTGTAGGGTTTAATTGCAAGGATGAACAAATAGCCTTCAATATTTCTTCAACTCACTTTAGATCTATAACCTACACACATGAGAGGAGAGGAAGTGTTGTGCCATATAGAGGCTTTCCTTAGTTAAACTCTGTGCTGATATTTCTACCTCCACAATGGAAAATTATGATAAAAGAGAACATATCCTTGGATGGATATCTAGGATAATTGAAAAATAAGTAATGAATTGACAACTTGTTGCAACTCACCACTCATATCTAATCTCCTTGATGAACTAAATTCACACTCATCACTGTCAAGGATCAATTATTGTGTGATATGTTTTGATTGGATGACCTACAAGTGTAAGTACACATAAAAAAATACATGTAAACATGAACACAAACTCACATGGCATATGACATGCTACTTGGATGATGAAATGTTGCAATAATCTTGATAATTTTTCTCTCGATTGCTCTTGAATTCTTTTAAGACACTTGATTTTTATCACTTGAATTCTCAATATATTTCTCCTTATTTAAAATTGAGAAAATATTATATTTATATAAAATAATTCTAATTTACCAAAAATCAAATACCAATAGCTGACATTTGAAATATTAATTTTAAATAATAAATTACCAACACCGACATATATAAATTTGGAGTCAAAATAGGTAGTCTAGGGAACCCTACGCCTTAAATAGTATTCCTACTATTCAAGGAACCAAAGTGTCAAGGGAAAATACTAAATGCCTACTTTGATTTTGCACATTTGATTTTTTGATAAATATTTTAAAACAGACAATTAGAGGCACAATTAGGAAATTAAATGCATAATAAGGCCCAAGCACATAGAGGAGAAAAACCTAGTGTGAAATTGTCAAGGGTGATAATTCTTTACTCTAAATTTAACCCCCACTTTAGTGAGAGTATGAACTTACACTAAAGTAAGAATATATCAAAAGGGGTTCAATTATCCAAATATTAAAGAGATATGATGGCATTGAATCTATGAAAGCATGCAAGCCCTTAGGATTCAAGATCCTATGGAAAGACAACATAAGGACAAAGAAACACACCTGTATGAAATGCAATGCAACATGACAAGAAAGAGGATACATGATAAAAGTGCACATGACACATAACATGAACATAACATGAAGTAAACAAATACAAGGTAAGTACTAAAAGGATTCAATTTGATAAGGAAAAGAGACCTCAATCTTAAATTCGTCTCAAATACCAAACTTCTTATCTTGAATTTATGTTACACAAAGATAGTGCTCTCATAAGGGCTATCAATGTGCATTATGTTAAACCACTCATGAGCTACTTAGATCAATTGGCAAGAAATTTTGTGTTATGCTAGGTGTCCATGCAATATAATGGGTTCCGTAAGGCTAGCAAGTTGTGTTATGATAGGTATTTCATGAAACACAGGGCTCCATTAGAAAGTAAGTTATGTTATGCTAGGTGGCCATGTTAAAAGTTTCTCAAGTTTATGAATAAGCAAGTTGTGTTATGCTAAATTCATGGACTATCTTGCAAATCATTCCTAGGGGAGTGCATAAATTTTAACATGGGGAACCATTTAACATCACGAGGGATGAAAATCACCTTAGGGGGTGTACAAAGTTTAACATCACGAGGGACAAACATTAAAAGGCACGCCTCAGGGGCATTATAAATAACACCACCACCAAGAGTGCAAGTTTTTAAGTCAAATATCACAAGATGTTTATGAAATAGATAGGGGTAATATGCCCCCTTAAAATATCATCATGCTTTCTATGTTGGTATTTTAAGGAAATAATAAATGAGCAGGGGATCCTTGAAATGAATGCACACCTTCCAAAACTAGTTATCCTTGCCCCCAAAGTGTAAAAAGTAAAGCAACCATGGAAGAGACTATCATGTTGCTACCATGTAAAATATGGTTGCACTTAAAATTTTACCAACATAAATGGCATTGAGGAAACATATGAAGCTACAAATGCCACATAGTGACAAGCAATGTACCATAGAAGAAAGATCATTATTGTTTAGAGTGATTAGGCACATCAACACATGGAAGATCACCACAATCAACAAGTTATATTTTACTACTCAAGGCCTAACATTCACTGGTAGAATTACCATGCACTTGATGATATGTACAAAATGAGTTATTGCTATAAAATTTCTTACATGTTGGAGGAGGAAGAGTAATCCAGTGAGCTTTAAGGAGCCTCGACAAAATATGTTATTTCTTTGATAAAAGTGTAGGAGATAATTTTTCTCTTGTGAAGAAAAGCTTTCTCACTTACCATAAGAAATCATAAATATAGTAGATGTTGGATCATGAGATGAAGATGAGGATGAAGGTTGAAATCCTAAACCCTTCCTAGAAAGGTACAATATAGACTTCACATGATCCCTATCTCCTTGTTTTATGTTTTCAATATATCCACTTTTTAAAAGAAATTTATAGCTAAGCCCATAACACTTTTCCAACTCTTGAAATGAACAATTCCTATCTAAATGCTCATGATAAGAATTGATTTTTTACAAGAATAAAAATCCTCTTAAAGTTTTTTAAAGTTGGGAATTTCCAACACATGAGGGACAAAAGCTAAATAGCCTCCATCACCATCTTGGGGTGATGTTTTTGGATTTGTTGATGTAGAACAAGATTGAGAAAATGAAACACAAGACTCCTTAGGTTGAGATTGTAAGATTTTGTACTCTCCTACATGGGAGGTTGTAAAATCAAATGAATCCCAATCATCATCTAAGAGTTTTATTATAAGTGAAATACAATCATGATCATCTTCAATATGTATATATAAGTTCTACCTTTGAAGTTGGGATCGAAGTTTTAAAAGAGTTGGAAGTAGTATGTTTGGCTTCAACTTGTAAATTATAATTTTTTAATCTTATTTTACCATATATATTTTGTTATTATATTAATACTTCATCTTGAATGGTGAAGAGTAGACGAGACCCCCTTCATGGCATGAATCCACAATCTACCTAAGAGAATATTATATGAAAGAGGTCCCAACATGATATGGATAGGGGTAGGTAAAACAATGGTCCCTACCTTAATGGGTAGTGTGATTGTCCCTAATGGTTGCTTACTAACATTGTCAAAGACAATTTAATAGAAATATCATTATTTTCTATGAGATTCTTATCCAAACCAATTTTATTTAGAAGATTTATGCTACAAACTATAACATCGTAAATTATCACCCTTGATAATTTCACACTATGTTTTGTCTCCCTTAAATTATTGAGCCTATTTAAGCCCTAATTTAACAAATTTATCATTTTTTTAGAAATTTCTAGCATGGAACAAATTCATTTCTTTAATGTTTTTCCATCGAAACCCTATTTTGTGGAAAATAGGGCTAGGATTGGGATTCCCTTGGGTGTTTGATTCCCCTTATTTTGTTGGGATCCAAATTTGAATATGTCGGTGTTAACATTTTTACATATGAAATTCAACTTGTAAATGTTAGCTATTGGAATCTAATTTACGGGAAATTGAAAAAAAACCTACAAATACCTAGTTATTACATTATTTGAAATCTAAAAAGCATTAAGGATAATTTATGAGAAAATATTATTTTGAAGAGCATTATCAAGCAAGTCAAGAGCAACATTTCAAAGCTTTATTGCAGCAATTCAAGATCCAAATATCATGTCAAGTCTTACGTGAGTTTATGCTCATTTATGCTATCATTGTTTGTGAAGGCTAACCCTTGTTGTAGGTCTCCAAGCAATTCAAGAAATCAAGAAAGAAAATATCCAAGACCATGATGTAATGTTCACCCCAAAAAAATTAAAGATCCTCCCCCCAAAATCTCATCCCAAAATGAAAGATAACTTGAAGGCTTTTGTTTTCAAAAACAAAAAGCAAACAAAAGCAACAAGTTTCCTTTTCCAACCCTTAGCTTGAAACTCTGCATGCACTTGCATGCAAAACCTTCCCTCCTTTTACATTATTTCAACTAGTTGTTCATTATCGCTTTCCTTTTAATATTTTATTTTAGTATTTTATTCCCTTTTTAATATTTTCCTACCTTTTGAATTTATTTAGACATAATATTAAAAATAAAATATTTATTTTTAAGTGTAAATAATACTTTATAACTCAATAATTTATTTAATTCATCACTAAACGACAACATTATAACCAAATAAATTCCAACATCTCAAAAACAACATTTAACAAACATCCTAAAGGGGCGAATCGTGGAGGGGCACTACATCCTCCCACCCTAATATTTGACTTACTCCTAGAAGTTGCAAGGTAGAATAAAACATGCGTAAATAGAAGCAACATCAAATAATCAAGCAACCAAATATTAAACAAGGAAAAACGATGAGAATCAATTGACCATAAACATAAACACAACTGACGAGTGACTGACGGGATACACATCCTCTCTGAGGATGATGGCAAGGGTAGGGGACCCTTTTTCATCTATGTTTCAACATCATTTCCATTGGGTTTTAAGGCACACTTAGACCTAATAGTGCAGGTGGAGTCGATGTCTAGTACCTACAACCTGCATCAAACAAACTGTCGAACACATATATACATATATCAAACAACAAACACACCATGAGAGGAAATTGCAATGTAGCAAGGTACTCATGAACCAATAATGCTACACTGTCCCTCCCACCAAAACACTTCAAACATTTACCACAACAGTCAGAACAACCCTAACAATCAAATTAACTTGTAAACAATCCGCTACTTAACAATCAGAATAATAACCACATAATGATCATAACCATGAATCTATATCATGTGTTGTATCAAAAATGGATCACTGCTTGACATTATTAGTATCTACATATAAATATTCTAATTACTTTACCTTCTTCACTGAGTTCTAAAGCCAACTACCTAGAAATCACAAACTAAGGTGGAAACATAACACATTAGTACCAGTCATTCAAGCCAATTCATTACCTCAAAATGCTACACTGCCATAAGAACACAATGTAATTATATGCACATTTACACATGAAATTTTCCACTTAATACATTTTACAACGCTAAATCTCATAACATATGTGACACAAGATCATAGATTTTACACCTTTTCTGAAATAGAAAGCACAATTTGTCACTTCATAAGCACAAATTTCTAGATTTAATACTCATTCTTCACATACACACAAATTCACATCACTAAAAAATACATCACAAGGCTATACAAGGGTCCATAATGCATCTTAAATGGAAAGAATATTGATGCATTGCACACTACGCCGAGGGTCTAATCCTTTCCACTGGTTTTCTGCACCATTGAATAGACACTACCTAGGGACAAACCTTGGGTTGCTAATCGAGGATGACAAAAGGGTGAGAACACAAACTCAAGAGTCCAAACACAAGGTTAGCATAATGGGCTCAATTAACCTAGAGTACCTAGTGTTTGATAACCTGGCTCTGATACTTGAAGTGATGTGAATGACTTCAATCCTTGAAGGAAGCCATTGAAGGGTGGTGATTTGCAACACTTTGTGATTTCGTCATTCCTTCCTATCATTTATCCATTTATCATTGACATTGCCATTGTGGAAGTGGAAACACTAACACGGGGTTTGACTAAGTCTAGCCCCTAAATGGTACAATATTTCTTCTCTCTTTGAATGTTCAGGTTTCAAGTTTGAAGAGGACTAAAGAAAGTTTGAAAATCATTTATTCATTGTTGCATTTGAAACCCTACATATTTTTAAGCTACGAAAACTCACAAAATTATTTGATAGTGGTCTGACAAGTCTGTAAGCAAAACTAGGGATCTCAGATCTACCATCAGAGGATTGTAAAAGTAAAGAAAGATGCCCCTATAAAGACCCAGACACCCTTGGGAGACTTTTTCCTCCTACAGTGAATGGCATCAAACTCTCAAGATAGGTACACATCACTCTACCCTTACCATATCTTCCTACAAATCTTTGTTTCAATATGTTAAATAATAGAACCTTACATTTTTCATATTAGGGAACATAGTCTAATTAGGTCAATCAAAGCAAATCAATTCCAATTCATTCCAAGACTCTAAAAGATGCGGATCCAAGTCTGATTGGCTCACCTTCATGGTTGAAAGTCAATCCAATCACCTTTTTGATCTCCATATTAATGAAACAATAGAAAAAGACACCACCCCACTATCACATGTGCATTAAAATTTGAATCTTAGGTTTACACATAAGACCTAGGGTTCCATTTTTTCTTTGTTTCATTTTGGTGAACCTGACTTGTTAACATTATATACCTTTTGAAATTCACCCTAGATTTAAGTTTTGTATTGCATTGTTTTGCATTTCTCATTTAGGGTTTCATGTTTGCATCATAAAAGAAATAAAATTCAAAATCATATTACATCATAGGTTGCATTAAGGTTTATTTTAGTCATTTAGGTCAAATCTACATTAAAAAATGTATTCATAATTGTCATTTTTTGTTCAATCATTGTTACACATTGGCATTTGAGTCACATTGTCTTAAATTGAGAAAAATTTAGAGAAATAGTGATTTTTAGATTTGTTTACACATAGGAACAAAGCACTTAGACAGTCTAATAAATATTCAATTTTTTAGCTTTTAGACACCTTATCAAGGATATAAATGCCCTTGGGTGCCTCTATCCTTATACACTTGGATCAACAAAATTTTGCACACTTCTTTATCTTTGCGTCTTTAGTATGTGTCTATTTGCAAATCTCTATTTTGGAATTATTAATTACATTTATTTAGGGATGTGAAGTAAGGATCTCAAATATCAATAAACAATCCATAATTGGCAATGAAAACAATTATTTAAAAAAACTCAAGAGGATTATCCTCAATTACATGACATGTCACCATTTGACTTTACATTCTTACATAGGTCAAAAATACATAGAATATGCAATACAAAGATTGACTTAGGTAGACCCTCACAACAAGTCATCAATATATGGAAAGTATAAAGAATGTACAAATACATTGGATTCACCCACAAAAGATGTACAAACTAGAAGTACATATGCCAATACCAAGTTCATTATTAATGTGGAGATGCAAATAATTGAGTCTCTGACTGCCTTCAACTCTCACATAGTCATTTACAAATTAGTAGATGAGAGCATGGTCCAGAAATTTTTTCTACCCAACTAGGAATCTTATGCTTCCCTAAAGAGTTCTTCTTGACATGAAGAACCACTAACCCTACATGAGATGCTTAGCAAAAAGAAATCAATTTACAAGATGGATTTTGGTGCATGCGTAGTATATATATGCATTTCTAACATACTAGAACATGCCATGATCGATACTAGGATATGGCAGAGAGCAATAATATAAATTAATCCATATTTTTCAATGGTCTACAATCACTTGGCCAAGCATATATATGTATACAGATAAATAATAGTAGAACTAGAGATAGCAATCTATGCTCCTTGATACCCATATTTGACACCCGTCCTAGAAGGAAGCTTTCTATAGAAACGGAGAAAACAATCTTTCCCTAACTAAGCATTTAAATATAATTGCATAACTAATAACTTGAAAACGCTTAAAATTTAAGACCTTAAAAATTCATTAAAATTAGATTTAACACAATTCAGGTAAAATAGTGATGACTTTTTCATTTGGTGATGAAATTTAAAAATTCAAAATGTTATGGAAAGCTGGAAAATAGAGGCATAAAACCCAAAAAATGTTCAGAGATGTTTGCATTAATAAATGAGCAATTCATAACAGATCTAGAGACTAGAAATTTTTATCATATAATTACTCATTTTTCTTAACTAACAATAGACCTATCGGCAACATTTCCTACCTCATGCATTTCAAAATGTTCATACTCTTCTAAATTCTTTGACTTGCAAAATTTAATGTAATTTTAATAGTATTTGTCTTAGACGAATCTATGCATATATATTCCTATCTTATTTAACACATTGATTTAAAGGTAGCAACTCTATAATAATGTTTAAGAGTTAATACATAATAGAAAAATTTAAATTCATATCAATTTTAGAACTCAAGCTTGTCAAGAAGAAAATAAAAGAAAGGGTGATCCCACAAAGTTGGTTTACAATTTTTGGGAGATTATGATTTTTGTTGAAATCATATGTTTTTAGAAAATATAATGATTTAAGCCTTAAAATTTTCCATTTAAATCATTCCAATTGAAGAGGGTTTGATCAAACTACCTTAGATCAAACCCCTTTGGATAGAACCCCGCTAGTTTTAAACCATACCTTTAATGGAGTTTCCTTCACACCTATCAAAATGCCGATAAAAATCGACTTTTGATTTACCTTTTGGGGGATCAAATGAATTCATTTAAAATTTATTTTTTGCAAGTATGTACTTATTATAAGCTTCCCAAAAAGTATAATTTTAAATAAATTTAATTTTATTATTATATTTATTTTTTATTTCTTGTGAATGTAGGTTTTTCACTAAAAATAAAGCTCTCTATTTTGCACATGTGAAAAATAGAAGATTGTTAAAAAAAAAGAATTAACATTAGTGCACCAAATACTGAATTCCTTAAAAAAAAAAATTTGATACAAAAGTTGTGTTATCATGGTCCACCTATTTCGAATTGTAATTGGTTTGACTTCAAAAACTTGATTAAAGAAAAACATTTAATTACTATAGAAACCAATTGGAAGCCTAGATATCATAGTTAAAATCTAAATTTGAAAAAATAGAATTTTTTATCCTTCATGGAAAAAGAGTTTGTGTTATACGGTGAGCGTCAGTCCTTAAAAATGGTGTTCACTAAGAAAACTAGTTTTTGAAGGAGATGGAAAAAGAAGTGCAATCTGATTCCAAAAATTTTGAAAAAAATATATTTAGAATCTACAAACAAAATTTCACAAATCACTAGTTTCCATCATCTTCAAATTCCTCATGGTTTAGCTGCTATAAGTGCCCGAAAGTGAAGATTTAGTTAGAAAAAATCAATTCATTGTCTAGTTTGGCCAAAAATTGTAAACTAGTATTGTGCACTCACCTAAAATATAATACAAACCATAACTCTTAAGAAGGCCAAGACCAATAACATTTAGGGATGCAATAGTTCAATATGATTGAAACAACAAGTAAGATATATAAAAAGGATTTATTTTGATTTAGTCATTTGCTCATCGATGGATAGGAAGTAGCAACTTAGGTAATCAAAAATAGAATAATGGGAAATAAATTCCCTCATGATACATTGAGGAAATCACTCATTAGCAATTTTTTGATGACATAATGTTGTTTGGGAAAGCATAGAAAAGAGAGGCTTGAGTGATAAAAGGGGTTATTGATGAATACTGCAAGGCATTAGGATGGAGTGTGAATTGAAAAAAAACAAAAGTCTCTTTTTCATTAATATCCACTTGAGTATTCAAAGAGATGATGCAAGGATACTAGGCTTAAGATGTGCCAAGCTTCTATGGAAATTCTTAGGAATTTTTTTGTTTGCAAGTAATAACAAGAACGAGCTATAGGAACCACTAGTAAATAGCTATAGGAAAAAGATGGAGTTGTGGAAAGGGAGGTGGCTATTGTTAACAGGAAGAATCTTAATGCTAAAAGAAATGTTATTGT
Source organism: Sequoia sempervirens (assembly GCA_007258455.2). Taxonomy (NCBI): domain Eukaryota; kingdom Viridiplantae; phylum Streptophyta; class Pinopsida; order Cupressales; family Cupressaceae; genus Sequoia; species Sequoia sempervirens. Next base: position 17,545 of record VDFB02032891.1, read on the forward strand.
CTATACCCATATATTCTATCTCCTATTTAAAGCTCCCCAAGAAAATAAATGAAGGTATTAATCATCGCATGAGGAGGTTTGTTTGCAGTGGGGTGGTAGAAGATAAAAAATATCAATTGGTAGCATGGGATAAGGTTTACAATCAAAGGAAGCAGGAGGGGTTGATCTTAGACAATTATCGATAATGAATCTAGTGATGGGGGCTTAGTTAGTGTGGAACATGTATAATAGGCCCATCCAGAAGTGGGTAAGGATACTACAAAGAAAATATTTGGATTTGGTAGAACCAACTTAGATCTTAACATTAGACCCACCGAGAGGATCAACAATTTAGAATTTCAGCTTAGATTGTAGGGATATAATTTCCAAACATATGATATGGGATGCCAAAGATGGGTGTAAGACATCATTTTAGACTAACTCATGGGATGGGAAAGAATATCTAGCACAAGATGTATCCTTGGATGAGTTAAGAACAACTTTGAGTCATGAATGGGGAATGAAGGTAAGGGATTATATGGAGTGGTACTGGGTTGATGGTGTGGGGCACCGGAGGTGGAAATCAATGTTAGGAAGTAGAAGCCATAGAGGAACAAAAATTGACATTGCAGCAAATTTTGAATGAAAGGTATGTTGTCATAGCAGAAGAAGAGGATGAGGTAAGGTGGTATGAGGAAAAATCTGGTGAATATAAAGTAAAAATAGGATATAAACTTAAGGAAAATGAAATGAAGAAATAAGAATGGACAAATCATCTCTTTTGGCATCAATCATGCCTCCTAAAGGAAGGAGTGTTTGCATGGACAATAGTCCAAAAGAAAATATTGACAAAGATAGGCTAACTAGAATGGGAATTCAGGACCCTAGCCACTGTGTTCTATGTGAGGAGGGTGAATATGTGAATCATTTATTTATTGACTATGATTATGAAAAATTCTATTGGAAATGGATGATGTGTAGGCTGGTTTGTAAAATCCCATAATCGAAGGATCTCAAAATCATCTTTTAATATGGCCTAACATCCAAAGAAATGTACTTTTTCACAACATTTGGATCATGGCACCTTCGATCATAATATGGGAACTATGAAAGGAACATAATAGGAGGATTTTCTAAGAGAAGGAAATGTCTAAGGAGCAGCTGGAAAGAAAAATGGAAATAGCAATCATAGAGGTGGTTAATAATGTAGCCCAGAATAAAAAAATTAAAAGAAATGGCTTCACAAGTTGGAATGAGGAGTTGACGAATGCATGGAAAGGATTGGTCATTCATCCCATTAATAGGGTGTTGAGGGATCATCCTATAGATAATCCAAGGCTAGGAGTGGTGTGGACCGCACTTGAAGAGGGATGGGTAAAAGTGGACTTCGATGGAGCAAAAAAAGGGAATATAAGAGAGATCAGAGTTGGATGTATAATCAAAGATCACAATGGTGTGATCCTAGTAACAAAATCAATATACTGTGGGAAAGGAACTAACAACAAGGTGGAATTTAGAGTTGCTATGATTGGGCTCCAATGTGCAAAGAGGGAAGAAATAAAAAAATCCATCTGGAAGGAGACTCGCTTATAATGATAAATGTGATAAATCAAGGTTGGACGCTAAACTAAAAGATCAAAAATGGTTAGAACCCATAATGCAAATATTAAGTGATTTAGAAGAATTCAAAGTGTCAGATGTATTTAGGGAGGGAAATGATATGGTTGATGAGCTAGCCAAAAAGGCCATAATGGTGGGGGTGGCATCATGAGGGTAGCACAATCTCATATAGAAAGTAATCCAAAGAATAAAGTGTTGGTCATAGGTATGTGCAAGATCATCATGGAAAAAATAGAATTTATAGGAGTGGCAAAATTCAAAAATTAGAAGGTTAGGCAACTTGGCATAAAAAAAAATTTGATTAAGTTATCTATATTGTTTTAAAAATCTCTTAAGAATAGAATCGCTAGCAAATTGAATGTGGTTTCTAAACACTATAACGTTTGAAAAAAAATTATTTGGTGAAAATTTGAAATTTCAATGTAGTAGTGCATTTAGGAAAAAAATAAAGTAGGTGTTTGTAAAAGCCACTTTGTTCACAATAAAATGATAATGTTTTTTTTTACAAGTTTTACAGATATAGAAGTAGAGACTCATGCTAGATGTGATGCATATTTTTTTTGTGGTTTTTCCATGTAAATATTGAACAATTATTATTTTTCTCATTACAACTTTTTTAAAAATATAAAAAATGCGGTATATTTTACCACCTTGAACAAAACTTCATGAAGTGTTTTTCTTTTGAAGAAATCCTATGATGACCTGAAAAACGGAGATAGGCACAGGTTTAAAGAACAGACATTTTGAAAGTTGTAGTGTTTTCAATCAATACCTATCCAATCAAACTTTAGTAAATTAATTCAAATAGGGAAATAAATAATAATTAATTATTAAATTCGAAGTAAAGGCAATTTATATTGGTGGAAATATGAGAATCTCCTTGAAAACCCTTTTAGTTTCATCAATTTTGGGTAAGAAAAAAGTAATCAGCCACATACCCATCATATTGCCACTTTTTGGCCCATCATGATCCTACACATACCCTCACGAAGCTTGTTTGAGCATTGCATACAAAACAAGACCTCAAATGGGCCAAAATATTAATGGAAAAATATATGGATGGAGATGTGAATAGTATCTTTACCTCTAGGTCACTCCCAAGTGGGTCAAGGATTTAGAACTTCATACAAAATTGTAGAGATCTAATATTAGATCACTTAACTTGGGAGATAAAGGATGGGTGGCTAGCATTATTCTAGGAAGATTCTTGGAAAGGATATCATAAACTTGTTGATAGAGCAGATTTAGATCATGTTAAGATGATAAAAAAACATGTGTGGGGGAATAAGGTAAGAGATTACATGGTGGTCTCAATTCAACATAGATGCTATAAGTATCATTGGAAGAGCCCTTGGGATCTTGGGCTTGATGCAAGGGTTGTGGAAGCTTATGAGGAAGCTATGGGTAGTTGAAGTGTTTGTGTCAGACAGGTTCAAGATATTCTAAGATGGAATGCTTTGCCAAATGGAAATTACAACGCGAAGGAGGGTTATAAAATGTTGATTGATAATAGAGATGGTGTTGCTAGAATTCCCATTAACCTTTGTTGGAATAAGGCATTTATTGAAGGCTGGCATGTTCACCTGGGCAATGTCACAAGGTAGGGTCCTCACAATAGACAGGTTTGTAAAAATGGGTTGCAATGGTCCCTCTAGATGCATTTTATGTAAACAGGAAGATGAAACTAGGGATCACCTTTTCTAAATTGTCCATTCATGTAAAGTTGTTGGCATTGGTTATTTGCTAAGCTTAAATGGCAGACTGTACATCCAAACAATCTTTTGGATATGCTAAATGGTTGGCCAATCCTCCAAAATCAAGCAATGTTTAATTATCTTTGGATAACAAGTCCATCGATATTAATATGGGAGATTTGGAAGGAAAGAATTAGGTGTATCTTCCAAGAAAAAGAAATGACAAAGCAGTCACTATTGAATAGGATCAAGGTAGGTTTAGTGGAACTAATCAATTGTAGAGTTGGGGATTCCAATTCTAGAACAGTTAAATTCACTGATTGGGATGCAAAAATGAGGATAAATTGGCACGAGTTGAAGATTCCTCCATTTTTTAGGGATGGTGGCTCCTAGACTCATGAAGAGAGAGGAAAATTATGTTGGACCCCTTCAAAAGATGGATGGTACAAGCTTAACTTTGATGGGGCTTCGAGGGGAAGTTTGGGAACCTCTGCGGCTGGATGCATCATTATAGACTGGAATGGTAAGACAATGGACAAGTTGGAAAAGCCACTCCCTGTGGGGACTAACAATATGATAGAGATGCATACTTTGATCCTTGGTCTCTATATTCGCCAAGATTTAAAGCTGAAAATTGTGGTAATTGAAGGAGACTCCTTTTTGGTGATCAATGTGCTTCAATCTAGAAAAGTGTTAAATTGGAAACTTGGTGCCAAATTAGAAACAACGCTAAGACTTGTGGATAGTTTTGAATTGGTGATGTTTAATCATATTCCGAGGGAAGGAAATTCTAAGAAAGATCTCTCCAATATGGGAGCAAATGGCATTGTAATTTAAAACAAATCAACAATTGACTCTATAAAGTAGAGTTAGTGGGTGGTTGGGCAGGTGACTTTCCACACTAATTGGTGTGGAAATTTTTGGGCAGAAATAAAGGTGGTGAATGACTAGTTAATGACCAATTCACATCATCGACATTGTAACCCTAGTTCTAACCCTAACCCTAATTGTAAGCCTAACCCTAAGTCTAATCTTAACCATAATTATAACCTTAATTCTAATCCTAGTTTTAATTCTAAACCTAACCTTAACCTTAATTTTAACCTTATTTTTTGAAGTGTGATTAAGAGGATCATTATTTTTTTTTTATAACCCTTATTCTAACATTAATTTGAATTCTAACCCTGACTCCAACCCTTATTCTAACTTTATCCTAACCCTATTTTTAATTCTAATTCTAATAATAATCCTAACCCTAACTCTAATTTTATCTCTAATTCTAACCCTTACACTAGTTAACTCTATTTCTAAACCTGATCATAATTATAATGAATTTAGAATAATTATAATAATTAGTAATAATCAGGGCTCTAGAATTATACTTTAATTAATTTATAAAACTAAGGTTATAATTAATTTATTTGATATACAAACTCTAACAAATAATTATTTAATTAAAAATTTAAATAATTATAAATTAAGATTATGGCTATAATATAATTGATTAAAACATCTATAGTTATTTTATAATTATTTTAAATTTTAAAATAATAATTAAAAACTAGAATTATATATATTCTAACCCTAAATTTAAATAATTATATAATTTCAATTCAAAAAAATCACACTAAATTATTTAATTCAATTTTAATTAATTATAACCTTAATCATAATTTAATTAAAAAATTATATTATTATAATTCTAAATTAATCTATATAATTATAATTATAATAAACTAATTCTAAACCTAATTCTTAATTATTAATATTTTCAAATTATATTTATATTTATGTAATATTAATTATAACATTCACCCTAATAAACTATTTTAATATATTAGATTATAAATTTTTTATTATATCTCAATATATTTTAACTTTTAAAAATATATATTTTTTTATCACTATTTCTCTATTATTTGTTATAATATTTTAACTCTTTTTAAAAAAAAATTCTTAAAAAATTATAACTCAAAGGTT
>VDFB02032891.1:22917-56508 GCA_007258455.2 Sequoia sempervirens
TGTCATCTCCTCCTCCGACCTCCTATCACCTGCTCCTGTGCCCCTCGTCCTCCTCTATGTCCTCTCGGCAGTCTTTGCAGACTCAATGCTCGCAATCGCCTCTCATCCTCTAACCCAAATCCTCATGCCTCCTCGATCGGCACCACTGGTGTAATCCGCTTAGGCGGATGTCGCCTAAACCACTCATCATACCGCCCTATCATCCCTGCATCTCGCGGCCCCTCTCACCTATCAGGATAGGCCCTAAACACCAGTCCCTCAATATCACCCCACACGCTGCGCAGATCTAACTCTGCTCCCCACGGCCGCTCCCGCGTCAGTCATCGAAATGTCACTCGGCCTGCCGGAATATTCTGTCTCACTCTGAACTGCCTCGTCACCCGATCCGGTCGATGCAACTCCACTACTTGTGGCCTGCTCCCAATCATGTAATATCATGTAAAGAAGTAACCACTATGCAACTCCTCCTCCCTCGACCACCCCCTGAATCGCCGCATCATGTACGGCCTCCACACTATATCCACTGCCCGCACCTCATCAAACTATCTCCTCCACACGTCTACCTCCTACATCTCTCGATACCGCAGTATAGCCCTTGCCTCTGCTCCCCACCACCACGCTACGACCTCCCTGTCATTATGCTCACCAACTCTCGTTATAATTGGCCCAGTCACGCGGATATGCTCCCAGGCCCATACATGTAGTAGTGTGACGTGTGTCACACACAACTATTGCCGGTAACAAATCACGTGCATGTCTCGATACAACTGTGCTAACATGCAAGTCCCCCATGCAAATTGTCCCTCTCGGCCCTCGATGATGTGACGAATCACCTCGACCATCCTCATGTGAAGAAATCGACCACTTCAGTCCGACAGAAATATACCACTAATCAACCATGTCAGGTACAATGATAGTTTTGGTACCCTGCATGAAAGTAACTTGTCTACACCTAGCTACTGTCGCTGCATTGGTAGCTCGTCATCCTCGAACACTACCTGCAGTGTCACCGTCATCTCCCCTACCGGTAGGTGAAAGGTCGACGTCGCTGAATCCCACCACTCTATTAATGCTATCAACATGGCCCCGTGGGCCTTGACCATCGGATATGCCATCATATGAAGTAGTCCTGCCTTTGCTAGTCTTTGGCGATCCTCCCCATTCATCCTCGCTATGCATCTCCTCAACACCTCTGATCGTCTCTCTCGCATCTGCAAAATGCCCATTTTTTGCATGTACACAATTCATTTTATCATTTTCAAAAAAATTCCCCCTTGTCATTCTCAAGTTTCTCATCCATACTTTTTTTACCCCCCCACTATTGCCCTTCCCCCCTCCCCAAAACCCCCCCACGTCGGCGGTCCCGCCAGGTCAGCGGACCCGCCCTCGCGGCGGCGGAGGCGCCGCCCCCGCGGTGGCGGACTCACCCCTGCAGCGGAGGCCCCGCCTCCAAGGTGGCGGACCCGCCCCCGCAATGGCGGACCTACCCCCGCAATGGCAGATTCACCCCCGCGGTGGAGGCCCCGCCTCCACGGTGGCTAACCCACCGCGGCGGTGGACTCACCCCCGTGGCGAACCCGTCGCGGCGACGGACCCACGTCCGGACCATGAGTGTGGGACAGTGCGGTGGGCGGCGGTTGTCCCAGGTTCAAAAATAAAAAATATTAAATATCCGCCTCCTACCCATTTTTTTTCCCACCCTACTGAACAAAACCCACGTTTTTCATTTTTCCAAAACACTTACATAAATGACTCAAAATTAAAAAAGTTAAGTTTTGGGCTAACCTGGTGTGGTACGGCACAGTGGGTGAAGAATATCCACCTCTCGTCCGCCCGATGAATGATGTCACTATCGTACTATGACATCATCCCCGATCTCTCTCACCTCCTCTTCTTCCTCTCCTCTCTCTCCACACTTGCGAGCTGTCACAATGAGCAAAGGTAATTCTCCAATTACCTTTTATTACCTTTTTCCCTCTTCTTTCCCTTTTTCAAATAAAAGGTCTTTTTTTTTCCTTTTATTTACCACAAATTCCTCCAGCTAATTCATCTAGCCTCTTTCTTCCCAGGGCCTCCATTTGCACACCGTTTACCCGATTGACTCCGTTCAAACACCATTGTTCTCATTTTTTCGTTCTCTCTTTAACAACATATACCACTCCTTACTTTTGAGAAGTTGACTGGGACCCCTTTTTCCTCCCCTGTCTGCCTTCTCGAGGGGGCATACCCTACCATTCTCTCCTAACCTGTCACTTTAAGCCTACCTTCGCTAGACTAGGGCATCCTCTCCACATTCCCTCTGTTTCGAGTAGCTCACACACACTCCGCCCATGTTGGGGCATCTTTTTTCTGATCTCTTCCTCTATAGAGTCATTTGCATTTTGTTTTTCTTTGAAACCCTATTATCCTAATAGTATTTCGAAAAAGGGCAAAATGTAGACATCTAATTTGACCACTTCCATATGATCAAAGATGTCTCCTTATTTATCCAGTTACTTATCCCCTCTATTGATATTAATTAAATCATTTGTTTAATTAATACCTTGCATCTTACATAGGGTTCATAAAGTATTTAATTTAATTTAATAAATACTTTACCCCTCTTTTTCCCCTAAACTAAATAAATACACCATTTTATTTAATTTAGTCATATTCTCCTTTTGGAATTTAAATTCATTTTTTAATTCCTCTTTTTCTCTCTCATTGTCACATCCTCCAACTTTTGCAAGTTGGTCTCTAATCCGTCTTAACTCATTCATCTTTTTCTAATTAATTATGGTTAGCATATGCACACCCCTAATCACCATTAGGGTCACATCCTCCATAATCTCCCACTTGCTTCTAATAAGTCATTAATCCATCTAATTAAGTACTTGCACAACCTTAATCATATGGTTAGACCAACCTAATCCTCCTCCCATTTATGGCATGTGTCCTTAGTCAACCTTATTAAAGGCTTTCTCCTTTTGGGCAAGGCACTCCACTTCTCCATGTGAATTTTTAATTCACTTTTTAATCCCCCAATGCACTCAAAAAGAATTTTTAATTCCTTCACTTCTTCCCACATGTTCTCTCTTTATTCTTTATTCTTTCCCCTTTCCCCATAAGGATATTTGAGGAATTTTTAATTCCTCACATGTCCTCTCACCCACATGGGGACAAGTACCTCCTTTATGAGGAGATCTTGTCCAATCCCAAGGTACTTTGTACCCCCCCTCCATGTCATGTACTATCTTTCCACCTCATGTCCACTTCACCTTTTAGGGCTATATCACATACCACATGTCAAGATGTGAGGGCTTGTGAGTTCTCAACTCACCTTAACCCTACATCTTGATCATTGGTGGCTCAATCTTGGCCATCCATATCTTCTAAGAATTCTCAAAACTCTTATAAATACCTCCTCTTTTCTCTCATTAGGAGGAGATCATTTTGCTAGCCAAACTCTTGCAATTTTGTTTCTCAATCTACACTTAGCCATTTGCATCCATTTTGTCCAACTATCTTGCATCTCACACTTCACATCTTGCATCTACCTACCATCAAGGAGCACACATCTTATCTACAATCGAAGGGCCAACCAAAGAACAACTCTACAAGGTAAAAGGTTTCATTTTTATGTTGTTAAGTTCATCATTTTCCCAATCTTGAAGTGTAGGGTGTTTTTAGTTGTTATTTGCACTCTCTTTAGTTTGTTGCTCATCTTTTAACGATTATATTCCCCTATCAAAATACCTATCAGCAACGTTTCCTACCTCATGCATTTCAAAATTTTCATACTCTTCTAAATTCTTTGACTTGCAAAATTTAATGTAATTTTAATAGTATTTGTCTTAGACGATGATAATCTATGCATATATATTCCTATCTTATTTAACACATTGATTTAAAGGTAGCATATCTATAATAATGTTTAAGAGTTAAATACAAAATAGAAAAATTTAAATTCATATCAATTTTAGAACTCAAGCTTGTCAAGAAGAAAATAAAAGAAAGGGTGATCCCACAAAGTTGGTTTACAATTTCTGGGAGATTATGATTTTTGCTAAAATCATATGTTTTTAGAAAATATAATGATTTAAGCCTTAAAAATTTCCATTTAAATCATTCCAATTGAAGAGGGTTTGATCAAACTACCTTAAATCAAATCCCTTTGGATAGAACCCCGCTAGTTTTAAACCATACCTATAATGGAGTCTCCTTCACACCTATCAAAATGCCGATAAAAAATCACTTTTGATTTACCTTTTGGGGGATCAAATGAATTCATTTAAAATTTAGTTTTTGCAAGTATGTACTTATTATAGGGTAAGTGCACCAAGATGGTTCCCAAAAAGGTGGCTTAAGTGGCCACTTTTTTTTTTAAATTAGGAAATGCTGACCTTGGACGTGAAATTGAGGATAGTTACACTCAAAATTTTGAGATGGAACAAAAACAAGGATCGAAGTGCTCTGAGTCTACTTTCTAAACTGCTAATTTATTTTGAAAATGGTTGAGATTATGGGGTTCAAAAGAGGGATGTACACAAATTGGTATTGTTTTTATCAGAAAAACATAACATAGCAACTCTTGTACAACCTGAGCATGGTGAACTTTTTTGTAGTATTTTTAAAATCGCTATAGTCAGAAGTTAGCTAACAACATCTAGTTGATGCACAATTTTTTTGATAATTTTTTAATGAATATTTGATATTTTACTAATTTTCTAAGTGGGCACTTCCTGAAAAGCAGAATTTTGGCCATGCTCCCCCTACAAATTTTGGAAAATAATTGATTTTTTTTTTCTTTTTTTTTAAATTTGTAGAATGGAGTCTAGTTTCTAAAAATGTAATTTATTTGAAATTTTGATGAATGGTTAATTTATAACAAAAAAAACACCAAACACTACTTTTTGGAAAAATAGATATACAAACAAAAGAAATTATGGATGAAAGGATTAACATTGTCAAAAAGTGAAAAAAATGCATCGTTGGATAGCTAAGAGAGAACCTAACATTACCCATGTTTTCAATTTTGTCGATATTGAACTAGATGCAATCTTGATGGTGAGCATGAACCCGATTATGTCAAAAATTATAGAATTTGCAAAAACACGTCTCTGGCCTTATTGGGAATGCTCTCCAAGCCTTTAGGTTGGTATTCCAAGGCAAATAATTTCACTTTTTTCTTTTTTATTAACAGAAATAACGTGTGCGCGTTATAACGCGAGCGTTTGTAAAAAAAAAAAAAAAGTGGCCAGAAAATTGGTACCCAACTTCATGCACCCGCCCTATAAGCTTCCCAAAAGTATAATTTTAAATAAGTTTAATTTTATTATTATATTTATTTTTATTTCTTGTCAATGTAGGTTTATCATCAAAATAAAGCTCTCTATTCTGACATGAAAAATAGAAGATAGTTAAAAAAAAAGAATTAATATTAGTGCACCAAATACTGAATTCCTTAATCCAAAAAAAAATTCGATACATACAAAAAAAAAAAGATATGTGTTATACAATCCACCTATTTCTGAATTGTAATTGGTTTGACTTCAAAACTTGATTAAGGAAAAAAATATTTAATAAAACACTATGAAACTAATTGAAGCACTAGATATCATAGTTACAAATCTAATTTTGAAAAAAAGAATTTTATCCTTCATGGAAAAAAGTTTGTTGTATACGGTGAGCTCAGTCCTTAAAAATGGTGTTCACTAAGAAAACTAGTTTTGAAGGAGATGGAAAAGAAGTGCAATCTGATTCCAAAAATTTTTGAAAAAAATATATTTAGAATCTACAAACAAAATTTCATTAAATCACTAGTTTGCATCATCTTCAAATTCCTCATGGTTTAGCCGTTATAAGTGCCCGAAAGTGAAGATTTAGTTAGAAAAAATCAGTTCAGTGTCTAGTTTGGCCAAAAATTGTAAACCAGTATTGTGCAATCACTCGAAATATAATACAAACCATAACTCTTAGGAAGGCCAAGACCAATAACATTTAGGGATGCAATAGTTCAATATGATTGAAACAACAAGTAAGATATATAAAAAGGATTTATTTTGATTTAGTCATTTGCTCATCGATGGATAGGAAGTAGCAACTTAGGTAATCAAAATAGAATAATGGGAAATAAATTCCCTCATGATACATTGAGGAAATCACTCATTAGCAATTTTTTGATGACATAATGTTGTTTGGGAAAGCATACAAAAGAGAGGATTGAGTGATAAAAGGGGTTATTGATGAATATTGCAAGGCATTAGGATGGAGTGTGAATTGGAAAAAAACAAAAGTCTCTTTTTCATTAATATCCACTTGAGTATTCAAAGAGATGATGCAAGGATACTAGGCTTAAGATGTGCCAAGCTTCTAGGGAAATTCTTAGGAATTTTTTTGTTTGCAAGTAATAACAAGAACGAGCTATAGGAACCACTAGTAAATAGTTGTAGGAAAAAGATGGAGTTGTGGAAAGGGAGGTGGCTATTGTCAACGGGAAGAATCTTAATGCTAAAAGAAATGTTATTGTCTATACCCATATATTCTATCTCCTATTTAAAGCTCCCCAGGAAAATAAATGAAGGTATTAATCATCACATGAGGAGGTTTGTTTGCAGTGGGGTGGTAGAAGATCAAAAATATCAATTGGTAGCATGGGATAAGGTTTGCAATCCAAAGGAAGCGAGAGGAGTTGATCTTAGACAATTATCGATAATGAATCTAGTGATGGGGGCTAAGTTAGTGTGGAACATGTATAATAGGACCATCCAAAAGTGGGTAAGGATACTACAAAGAAAATATTTGGATTTGGTAGAACCAACTTAGATCTTAACATTAGACCCACCGAGAGGATCAACAATTTAGAATTTCAGCTTAGATTGTAGGGATATAATTTCCAAACATATGATATGGGATGCCAAAGATGGGTGTAAGACCTCATTTTGGACTAACTCATGGGATGGGAAAGAATATCTAGCACAAGATGTATCCTTGGATGAGTTAAGAACAACTTTGAGTCATGAATGGGGAATGAAGGTAAGGGATTATATGGAGTGGTACTGGAGGTGGAAATCAATGTTAGGAAGTAGAATCCATAGAGGAACAAAAATTGACATTGCAGCAAATTTTGAATGAAAGGTATGTTGTCATAGCAGAGGACGAGGTAAGGTGGTATGGGGAAAAATTTGGTGAATATAAAGTAAAAATAGGATATAAACTTAAGGAAAATGAAATGAAGAAATAAGAATGGACAAATCATCTCTTTTGGCATCAATCATGCCTCCTAAAGGAAGGAGTGTTTGCATGGACAATAGTCCAAAAGAAAATATTGACAAAGATAGGCTAACTAGAATGGGAATTCAGGACCCTAGCCATTGTGTTCTATGTGAGGAGGGTGAATATGTGAATCATTTATTTATTGACTATGAATATGAAAAATTCTATTGGAAATGGATGATGTGTAGGATGGTTTGTAAAATCCCATTATCGAAGGATCTCAAAATCATCTTTTAATATGGCCTAACATCCAAAGAAATGCACTTTTTCACAACATTTGGATCATAAAACCTTCGATCATAATATGGGAACTATGAAAGGAACATAATAGGAGGATCTTCTAAGAGAAGGAAATGTCTAAGGAGCAGTTGGAAAGAAAAATGGAAATTGCAATAATAGAGGTGGTTAATAATGTAGCCCAGAATAAAAAAATTAAAAGAAATGGCTTCACAAGTTGGGACGAGGAGTTGATGAATGCATGGAAAGGATTGGTCATTCATCCCATTAATAGGGTGTTGAGGGATCATCCTATAGATAATCCAAGGCTAGGAGTGGTGTGGACCGCACTTGAAGAGGGATGGGTAAAAGTTGACTTCGATCGAGCAACAAAAGGGAATCTAAGAGAGAGCAGAGTTGGATGTATAATCAAAGATCACAATGGTGTGATCCTACTAACAAAATAAATATACTTGGGGAGAGGAACTAACAACAAGGTGGAATTTAGAGTTGCTATGATTGGGCTCCAATGTGCAAAGAGGGAAGAAATGAAAAAAATCCATCTGGAAGGAGACTCGCTTATAACGATAAATGTGATAAATCAAGGTTGGATGCTAAACTAAAAGCTCAAAAATGGTTAGAACCTATAATGCAAATATTAAGTGATTTAGAAGAATTCAAAGTGTCACATGTATTTAGGGAGGGAAATGATGTGGCTGATGAGCTAGCCAAAAAGGCCATAATGGTGGGGGTGGCATCATGAGGGTAGCACGATCTCATATAGAAAGTAATCCAAAGAATAAAGTGTTGGTCACGGGTATGTGCAAGATCATCATGGAAAAAATAGGCCCTTAAGTGGTAAAAAATTCAAAAAAATTAGAGTTAGGAAAATTGGCGTAAAAATTTGAATAAGTTATCTATATTGTTTCAAAAATATGTAAGAATATAATCTATAGCAAATTGAATGTAGTTTCTAAACTACTATGTTTGTTTAAAAAATAAATCTATTTGGTGAAAATTTGAAATTTCAATGTAAATTTCAGGGAAAAAATAAGAAGTAGGTGTCTGTCTAACCACCCTAACCACAATAAAATGATAATATTTTTTTACAAGATTTTAGATATAAGTAGAGGACTCATGCTCCGATGTGATGCATATTTTTTTGTAGTTTTTTTCCATGTAAATAATTAATTATGATTTTTTCATTACAAATTTTTAAAATATAAAAACTCGTATGTTTTACCACCTTAACTTGGTTAAAACTTCATGAAATTCATTTTTTCTTTTCTTAATCCTATAGTATGCAAAGCATAGAATGTGACACATGTTTTGGATTCAAAAAATGTGATACCATTTGAAAGTTGTAGATGTTTTTCAATCAGCCTATCAATCAGACTTTAGTCATAATTCAAATAGAAAATAAATAATTATTAATTATTAAATTCAAAGTAAAGCATAATTTATATTGGTGGAAATCTGAGAATCTCCTTGAAAACCCTTTTAGTTTCATCAATTTTGGGTAAGAAAAAAGTAGTCAGCCACATACCCATCATATTGCCACTTTTTGGCCCATCATGATCCTACACATACCCTCATGAAGCTTGTTTGAGCATTGCATACAAAACAAGACCTCAAATGGGCCAAAATATTAATGGAAAAATATATGGATGGAGATGTGAATAGTATCTTTACCTCTAGGTCACTCCCAAGTGGGTCAAGGATTTAGAACTTCATACAAAATTGTAGAGATCTAATATTAGATCACTTAACTTGGGAGATAAAGGATGGGTGGCTAGCATTATTCTAGGAAGATTCTTGGAAAGGATATCATAAACTTGTTGATAGAGAGGATTTAGATCATGTTAAGATGATAAAAAAACATGTGTGGGGGAATAAGGTAAGAGATTACATGGTGGTCTCAATTCAACATAGATGCTATAAGTATCATTGGAAGAGCCCTTGGGATCTTGGGCTTGATGCAAGGGTTGTGGAAGCTTATGAGGAAGCTATGGGTAGTTGAAGTGTTTGTGTCAGACAGGTTCAAGATATTCTAAGATGGAATGCTTTGCCAAATGGAAATTACAACGCGAAGGAGGGTTATAAAATGTTGATTGATAATAGAGATGGTGTTGCTAGAATTCCCATTAACCTTTGTTGGAATAAGGCATTTATTGAAGGCTGGCATGTTCACCTGGGCAATGTCACAAGGTAGGGTCCTCACAATAGACAGGTTTGTAAAAATGGGTTGCAATGGTCCCTCTAGATGCATTTTATGTAAACAGGAAGATGAAACTAGGGATCACCTTTTCTAAATTGTCCATTCATGTAAAGTTGTTGGCATTGGTTATTTGCTAAGCTTAAATGGCAGAATGTACATCCAAACAATCTTTTGGATATGCTAAATGGTTGGCCAATCCTCCAAAATCAAGCAATGTTTAATTATCTTTGGATAACAAGTCCATCGATATTAATATGGGAGATTTGGAAGGAAAGAATTAGGTGTATCTTCCAAGAAAAAGAAATGACAAAGCAGTCACTATTGAATAGGATCAAGGTAGGTTTAGTGGAA
Source organism: Sequoia sempervirens (assembly GCA_007258455.2). Lineage (NCBI taxonomy): Eukaryota > Viridiplantae > Streptophyta > Pinopsida > Cupressales > Cupressaceae > Sequoia > Sequoia sempervirens. Next base: position 32,957 of record VDFB02032891.1, read on the forward strand.
CTAATCAATTGTAGAGTTGGGGATTCCAATTCTAGAACAGTTAAATTCACTGATTGGGATGCAAAAATGAGGAGAAATTGGCACGAGTTGAAGATTCCTCCATTTTTTAGGGATGGTGGCTCCTAGACTCATAAAGAGAGAGGAAAAGTATGTTGGACCCCTTCAAAAGATGGATGGTACAAGCTTAACTTTGATGGGGCTTTGAGGGGAAGTTTGGGAACCTCTGCGGCTGGATGCATCATTATAGACTGGAATGGTAAGACAATGGACAAGTTGGAAAAGCCACTCCCTGTGGGGACTAACAATATGATAGAGATGCATACTTTGATCCTTGGTCTCTATATTCGCCAAGATTTAAAGCTGAAAAATGTGGTAATTGAAGGAGACTCCTTTCTGGTGATCAATGTGCTTCAATCTAGATAAGTGTTAAATTGGAAACTTGGTGCCAAATTAGAAACAACGCTAAGACTTGTGGATAGTTTTGAATTGGTGATGTTTAATCATATTTCGAGGGAAGGAAATTCTAAGGAAGATCTCTCCAATATGGGAGCAAATGGCATTGTAATTTAAAATAAATCAACAATTGACTCTATAAAGTAGAGTTAGTGGGTGGTTGGGCAGGTGACTTTCCACACTAATTGGTGTGGAAATTTTAGGGCAGAAATAAAGGTGGTGAATGACTAGTTAATGACCAATTCACATCATCGACATTGTAACCCTAGTTCTAACCCTAACCCTAATTGTAAGCCTAACCCTAAGTCTAATCTTAACCATAATTATAACCTTAATTCTAATCCTAGTTTTAATTCTAAACCTAACCTTAACCTTAATTTTAACCTTATTTTTTGAAGTGTGATTAAGAGGATCATTATTTTTTTTTTTATAACCCTTATTCTAACATTAATTTGAATTCTAACCCTAACTCTAACCCTTATTCTAACTTTATCCTAACCCTATTTTTAATTCTAATTCTAATAATAATCCTAACCCTAACTCTAATTTTATCTCTAATTATAACCCTTACACTAGTTAACTCTATTTCTAAACCTGATCATAATTATAATGAATTTAGAATAATTATAATAATTAGTAATAATCAGGGCTCTAAAATTATACTTTAATTAATTTATAAAACTAAGGTTATAATTAATTTATTTGATATACAAACTCTAACAAATAATTATTTAATTAAAAATTTAAATAATTATAAATTAAGATTATGGCTATAATATAATTGATTAAAACATCTATAGCTATTTTATAATTATTTTAAATTTTAAAATAATAATTAAAAACTAGAATTATATATATTCTAACCCTAAATTTAAATAATTATATAATTTCAATTCAAAAAAATCACACTAAATTATTTAATTCAATTTTAATTAATTATAACCTTAATCATAATTTAATTAAAAAATTATATTATTATAATTCTAAATTAATCTATATAATTATAATAAACTAATTATAAACCTAATTCTTAATTATTAATATTTTCAAATTATATTTATGTAATAGTAATTATAACATTCACCCTAATAAACTATTTTAATATATTAGATTATAAATTTTTTATTATATCTCAATATATTTTAACTTTTAATAATATATATTTTTTTAGCACTATTTCTTTATTATTTGTTATAATATTTTAACTCTTTTTAAAAAATATATTCTTAAAAAATTATAACTCAAAGGTTAACTTTTGGCATTATTATATTATTATTGCACCCTCTACAATTATATTGAAATCAATTTAACTAATATATTTAACATATATCATAAAATTTATTTTTTATGAAAATTTACTAATACATTAGCCTTCGAAAGTTGTTAATAGTTTTTATTTTTCATTGGTAATTGATTTCCTTTTGAATAATTTGGGGTCCACTTTTCAAGATCATGTCAGATTGTGTCTCACTTTGTCTCACTTATAATTCACATTCCCAAAAATTAATGAAGCCTCTAATTAGAAGTTTCAAAAAATTGCTTCAAATGAGACGAGGAAAAATAATTTTAAAAATTAGAAAAGTAAAAAATCAAGCATTTTACTTTAAGAAAATTAAAATATAATGAAATTAACTATAAAATAAGTAAAATATTGTGGAGAATATCTTAAAAAAATTAGTGCAATCATGGGTCATTTTAACATAATATTTTATTTCTTATAAAGTAAAGAAATCATTAGATTATATATGTTACATATTATATAGTATATATATTATTATAATATGATGTTAAAATTACTATATTACATATTAATTTAATATATTAATATAATATATAATCAAATATAATAGAATTAAAATAATTTAAAATTTTAATTTTAACTTTTAATTTTTATATTATAAGATTGTAAAATAATTTATTTAATTTTTATGATTTAAAATAAAATTTATATTTTGAATAATTTAAATTTTCAATTTTAAAATTAAATTTATAATTTATTTTTTATTTTTTAGAATAATAATTATATGATTTAATAAAAATAAATTAATATGATTCTAAACAAAAATATATATAATATTTAAATGTAAATTAGTTAAACTTAAATATTATAATATAATATTTAAAACATGATATAAAATAATTAAAAAATTTCAAACATAAAATCATAAGTGGGAAAAAATTGTCTCAAAAAATTCCTTAAAAGTCGTGATAAAAAGTTAATGCTCGTTATTCCTTTAACATGCAGTTTTGTAGGGAGAATAGTCACATTCTTCCGTTATATCATATGTTATTCTTTCTCTATAAATTTCAATTAATTTAAATAATATTTATTGAAACATATGAAAAAGGGGGAGGTGACCCCAAAAATGTAGGACAAAGTGGATCACCTCTCTCTTTTCACTCTATTTCATTCAATATGAGGGTTACAATATGCAAATGAGTTACATAAATCAATCCTAACCTAAATACCAGTAAAAAGGAAAGTTTTAAGGTCATGCTATGTACTTCTTGCAAAAAGTGCTTTTTTGGGCCTCATTGAGGACTCATTCGCCCTATGGCGAATGGGTCCTAGCTAGGGTTCTACAAAATAAATTTCTAGGTTTTGTTCTTCAATGTCTGCAATCCCAGATCCTAGTTGGAGATTTTCAGAAAGCCAAAAATAAATCATGTAGCTTAGTTTATGTGATTCAACAACTTTCTTAGCAACTTTGATAACATTGACAACTTTTGCAATTTTGCTCTCCAAATGATCTTCAACCTAAAACCTGCAATCACACATCAAAGGAGAGAAAAATGTTGTTTTGTTAGGGAATAGGGGTTTGCCTTGGTCAAAACCTGTTTTGGTAATTAAACCTTGAAATTAAACAATGCATAAAGGAATGATGAATGAACAAAATGCAATGTCACAACTCACCAAACCTTAATTGAAACCTTGGAGTACAAATCAACAATCTAGCATGAACTAACCTCAATGAATGTAGATCTTGATCACAACACTTGATTGGAAACAATGTCTTGAACACTTAATTAGATCTTCAATGCTACATCAACACATTAGCTCAACAACATGCATGATGCATTATGCCTTTGACATGATGAAATGACTCTTGATTGCTTCAATAATTTTCTATGAATCTACCTTTGAATTCCTTCTTGAATGCTCTTGAATACATTATAATGCTCTTATGAAATCTTAGGATGCTTGAATGAAAATTTCTAGGATGCTTAGATGAAACTTAGTGAAATATCCTTGTATCTATACATATTTTATCATTAAATCCTGAAATTCAAATAACACAAGCTGACATCAGATCTAGGATTTTGAAATCATTAAAATACAGTCAAAAACATATCCCAAGGGGGGGTCCTAGGTCTAAGTGAGGACCCATTCACCATGTGGTGATGGGTCATAGCTTACTTAGCTAAGACACACTTCGAACAATGTGTAATGTCATGATAAAATAGGGTCCTATGACCTAGTGAGAACCCATTTGCCAGGTAGTGAGAACCCATTCGCCAGGTGGTGAATGGTTCCTAGGTCACTAACCTAGGACACACCTTCAAAAATTAAGTGTTATGTAATATCATTTATGAATGTCAGGCTTTATCCCTCATAATCTATAATTAATTAGGCTTAGATTTGAATTAAAGGTCCCAATTAAGGAAAATTAAGCTCAATTAATTAATAAAGCCCTAGATTAGTGTGAAAGTGTAAAGATACACTTTATAACACCCTAAATAAGGCATCATTAAGTTCATTTTATTAAAGAGGGCCCTAAACTTAATGTGAATGTGAAAAACACATTACAAAACTAAATTAAGACAACATTAGGTTCATTTACATATTAATTATGATTTGTTGAAAAAATGACACTCTATGGTTTAGGACATAAAACGTCAAGTTTCTCCCAAAATCATTCAAGGAAAACCCTAGAGATCTCAATCCAAGGATAGGAATGGAGGAAAGAGATCTACAATAGGGGTGTCCTAGGGTATGATTAATGACTAAAGATTGGTTCACCACTAAGCGAGGGCTTGGAAAGACTAATGAAATGCAAGATCTAATGTTAAAACCTAGTGCAATGCAAAACTTCACTAAATGACCTAGAAATGCATGTAAATCAAAACAAAAAGCTGAGAAACTAGAAGTGTGTACTTGGAAACCTGTAGCAGCTTGAATGAAGTCCTAAAATGCCAAAAAAACTAATTTTAATGTTGACTGGGAATCATACACCAGGCTGGGCAATTTAGTCCCAGATTAGGGTTTCTGGGCAGGAACAAAATTTTGACAAAGATATGCCTAGAACTCCTAAAAACTACAAATTTCACTATACTGGGACTCATACGCCAAAAGTGGCATATCAGTCCTGTTAAGCTTTTCTGGAAATTCAAAGTATGAATCTTCTCTTCAATATCTGCTCTATCCTTTCCACCTAATTTTCAAGTTTGAAACTCTAGTTTGTAACCTGTAGATGTATTTTTGTGATCTTCCAAGCAAAGTAACAACTTTGACAACTTTTCTCCAAACTTGCTCTTCAATATGCCTTCAACCTAGATTTGGAAATCACACACTAAAGAGAGGGGAAAATTTTGTTTTGTTAGTGGAAGGGGGTTTTCCTTGGTCAAATCCCATTTTGCTAATCAAACCTTGTAATGAAATTAAATTAAATGAAGGAATGATGAATGAACAACATGCAATGTTACAACTCACCAAACCCTAGCAATAAAGTGTTGCAAACATGTATGAAATGGCTCCAATGGATGTAGATCTTGATTATTTCTTGAATGAAATAGATCTTGACTTGAATGCTTGCTTGGAATACAAAACCCTACATCACAAATGTTAGCTAAAAAATAAACATGATGCATGATGAATTTGACATGATGCTTAATACTTGAATAATGCTCCAAAACACTTGATAATCAGCTCTTGAATGCTCTTGTGAACTCAAATCTTCTATAATGCATGAAAACTTAAAAGCTTGGGTCACTTGATTGCTTGTTAGGATGAAAATGAGTGAAATAACCTTGTATTTATACTTGTTTATGCTCAATTTCCCGAAATTACAACACTACAAGCGGACATAAGATCTAGGAGGATAAAATCTCACTAATAATTTGAATTAAATTTAATTTTGGGCCACACAAGAATCGTATGCCAGAAGTGGCATATGAGTCCCATTAGGCTTAACTATGGGACAACTTTTTTAAAAATGCTTAGAATGATGCAAAATTATGATCAAGGTATGAGTACTAGATCATTAAATCTGGGCCACACACTCCAAAAACACCTAAATTATGATTGGATCTTGGTTCATGTTGGGATTATCCTTGAAAAGATGCATTAATTAAGGTTTGTGGATGCAAAATAAGGCCAATTAAAGCATAAAGAAGCCTCAAATAATAATGAAAACCCTAGATTAGTGTGAAAGTGTGGTACAACAATTTACAAAACCCTAAATAAGGCACCATTAAGTTCATTTAATTCACTAGGGCCCAAGTCCTAATGTGAATGTGTTGAACACATTGTAACAACACTAAAGCAAGGCCATGTTAGGGAGTACTTTTTTTTTCATTACATCTAGCCCCCACTTTAGTGAGAGGAAGAAATTGCTTCAAACTCACACTAAAGTAGACCAACACGCATCAAGAGGGGTCCAAATGTATCAATTCTAGTAAGATAGGATGGCAATGATCAAGAGGGTTGTGCAAGCCCCCGTGACCAAGATCCTATGAAAACCCAACATAGGAACAAAAGAACACGCATGAAAAATGATATAAGGAAAAATAACTAGGCACAAGAATACACTACCAAAGATAGAGAGGAAAAAAAATAAAAAGGGTGGATCAAGCTTCAACTATTTTTCTAGCACAATGTGGATCGGATCTAGGCTTTTTGTCTGAAAAATGCACACTCACTCTGAGGCAACAAAACTTCAGGCTATCCTCTGGGTGAGTAATGTAAGAGGGTGAGACACATACACACGTGGTTGGTATGTGCTCACAAGCAAGTAAGTGGATATGGGAATTCATGCCTAAGCTAAGCTCTTGTACAACCTAACCAAAGCTATACCTCCTAATAACTTTGATAAGGTGCCACAAAAAAAATGATCTTTGAGCTTCATGAGGAAAGCAAAGCTTCATATGCTTGAAACTCATGAAAAAACAAGATGGCTCCACAAGAAAGAAAAGTGTATTATGCAAGGTGGTCATATAACCAAAACTACAAATGCAACATAGGGAATGTTCAAAGGGGTTTTGCTTAGTTCATGCAAGGTATTAACTTAGGGAACATCGTGCCTAATTTCTCCAAGAGAGGGCCAATCAAAGAATAGAAGATTCACAACTTAGGGGATGCATTATGTTGCATTACGCCACTAAGAGGAATATACTATGCTAAGAGAGATCATGCTCTTGAAGGACATCACACCCAATGTCACCACAAAGCGAAAGAAACACATCACATGAAGTAAGATGATTGCACAGTGAAACATGAAATGCAAAAGAATAATGCCAATGTATGCTCCCACTTTAAATAAATTACTAAACAACATGTTATGAGAAATTACTTTAAAGTAGCAAATGATCAATGCTAATAGTAAAGAGGACATGAGAGCTTACTTGGAAAGCCCTATGCCAAGTCATATGTTTCCAAATGAAGCTATGTCATGAAAAGGACAAGGGGTTTCTCCTAAACTGAAACTCCAAATATATGAGGGATCCATAGATTTGGGGTCAGTATGTTCTTGATACAATATTTTTAAGAGAGCTCAAAACTATCATCATTCCCCAAATACTCATAGAACTAGAAGAATGACACAAAGAGAGCGAAAACAAAGAATTTTTTTTTGGGTCAACATGGAAGAGACATGAATATCTCGATGCCTTGTGTCATCCCCAAAAGGAAAACAAAAGACAAATGAAAAAGATAAAAGAAAAATCCTTTGGGTCAACATGCAAGAGACATAAATATCTTGATGCCTTATGCCATCCCCAAAAGGAAAACACAAGACAAAGAAAAGATAAATGAAAAGCTTTATGACATAGAGAAGAATGTAGGTACAAATAGAATAATGTCACAAAGAGAGAGAACATCAAACAAAACATCACAAGGGATTGCATTACGCACATGCAATCACACATAGAACATGAAAAAGAAAATGAAGGAAAGACTAGTAAGGCACATGTGAATCAACCTAGAGCAGGTTGTCTGCATCCCAATCTTGATCAATATAAATGAAAGAAAGACAACTAGCCAAAAGGATAATGAAAAATGCATTACTAGGACAAGGCTATCTAATTCTTTCCCCCATTAAGTGCAAGACAAGAATGAGCTGAGGTAGGTGATGAGAAGGAGCTCTGCATTTTGAAATGATTTACAATAAATGCAAAGCTTGTAATAGTGAGAATGTTTGGATTCTACAACCATTACATGGAAAGGAGAGAAAGGACATGCTTTAAGGGATTATGATATCAAACCTTTTGAAGATTTGTTTTAGAGCATGACACTCTTTAATAGTATGTCATGTAGAGAATGGGTATCACTACTCATGAGTCCCTTTATTCACAAGAGATTCCCAAGGGGCGAACTACCCTAAACTACCTCAAGGAACAAAGCGAGAGTTCTAGAATCAAAAAGAGTAAATCACAAAGGTTTTCTAGACAAACTAATGAGATCGTGGCCAAAGGATGGAAATGCAGAATAAGGATGACAGTGTGGTGTGCTAGCATCCCATATGTGTGTTGGCGTCTCGTATGGACCAAAAATCAAGAATATCATAGAAAATAGATAAATGATCACTAACAATTAGATTGCTAAGAACTTATAGAATGAGGAAAAATGACAAAATGTAATGGAACTAAAGTATAGTAAAGTATAAATAATGAAGTAAGAGAATAAGAGATAGATACTTCTCACAACCCAAGTAATGAAGCCTCTAGCAAACGAATGTCTTCAATGCCTGCATGCATAAGATCTGGAGAAAATGTTTAGGTTGTATAGTGGTTTTCCTTAGACAAACCCTCATTTTTTTGTTCCCATCTCCATGGACAGCCAAATAGATAGAGAGAAATAAAATATGTGATGAGTGATAAAAGCAAACCTTGCTCGAGGAGGAGAACCTGTATCACAAAATATAGGTGATAAAAGCAATCCCTGCTTGAGGAGAAAAACCTATATCACAAAATATATATGCAATAGATAAGGGACATGTGAATCTCAAGATTCTCAAGGGCACAAGATAAGCAAGGTATCAACTTCAAGGCTTAAGGAAGCCAAAGGGAGGGAGCAAGATAGTTGCAAGAGCCAAGAGTGATGTAGAGGGTGTTGTGAGAACACAAGAGTGATGTAAAAGCTTAAGAGCTTGAGGTTTCTATAGCAAGTTGTAACGAGAGCTACACAAACAATATAGTAAGAGAAATATAGGAGAATGTCCAAGATGGAAGCCAACGAGGAGAAGAAGGTCAAATAAGTTGAAAAGACAACTTTTAAAGAGGGAAAAAAAGCTTCCCGAGCGGTTACAGGGTGTCCTGGATCGTTACCACTAAAAAAACTTGCTGACGAGTGGCAAACATGCATGGAAATGGTTATTTGAACATTGAGATGTTACAGGATGCTAGTACGGTGATGGAACCCCTCAAAAAATTCTTGGTTCGAGTCTATAATTATGCAAAATTTGACTCAGACCCTTATGTTTGGCTTTGGGTTGTGTTCCTCATAAATGTTTTAGGGTCTTATGATTTAAAACCCTTCAAAATTGGCCTACAAGCTTTGAAAAAACCTTGGTCATTTTAAAATTGCATTGACTTGATATTTTTGGTCGTTGGTTGTTTAAGTTAGCTCTTATGGCATTGAGGTCATTGTTTTTACCAGCCCCCTAATTTTAGGTCAGTCAGTCACCTTAGTCCTCAGTATTGAATTTTCCTATGGTTGAGGCTTACTTTTATAATATTTTAAATCCCTTTAAGTCCTCATCCTATATGGTTCAAGTTTTCGTCTTCCTAGAGGTGGCCCATTTTTTAAAAAACTAACTTTAATGGGATGTGCAGAATTAGGATTTTGTGCTAGCCATTGGATCGTTAGGAGTTGATCCAAGTCATTCCTTGTGCGCTCATGCTGATTTATTGCTTATTATTTTATTCACATGGGTTGATAGGCTTTAGCCACATGTCTGGTATGTTGGTGGGCCCGGTCTCCTTGGTGAAGATGATTGGCGCCATTCAAATAAGATCAATGATTGTATATTTGAGATGTGGCCACATCTTGACCATTCCCTGTGCACCCGTGTTGGTTTATTTTACATTATTTTAAACAAATGGGCTATCAAGTGATGGCCATGTGTTCTCTAAGATGGTAGGACTAGTGTCTCCACAAAGATAGTGAGTGTAGTTTGAAGAAAGATTAATGATGGATGTCGCAACACATGTTCTCACCAAAAATTGTTCCCCACACACCCATCCATATTATGCATTAAGGAAGGATGATCACACGAGCTAGCAGGTTGAGTGACACCTATCATTTATGTGGGACTAGCCAAGCTCTGATGATCAAGATTTTTGAGTAAGGAAGGAAATCAATGGTCGATGATGGATGATGTAGGTCAATCTTGACCACCCCCCACCATCCTGTGAGGGCCCTGCTTGAGTACCATATTATGCAATGGGCGAGCATGCAAGTGACACATTGACATTCTAAAAGCGCTTTGATGGACTTTAATGGAGTTGGAAGGTTGCTAAGTTTGACCGAGAGGTTACTATTTCCAAAAGGTTCCATTTTTCAAGTTTATTCTTTGAGGCACATGTTTGGGAATTTGGCTATCAGTACTGACAATTATTGATACGTGTGGGAAGGTGAAAATAAAGCAGGGTAGTGTACGAAATGATATTTTGAGATCAGATCAGGATCAATCCCCACTATTTTTCTATGAAGAAATACAAGTGAATTAATTCCCACGAGTAAGCGGGTGATTATAGCACCAAAAAAATTAAATAATGCTAAGTATATGGTTGAAATATGTGTACAGAGTGGATGTATATCTACTTAGGGAATTTCTGATCAAGAAAAGAATTAAAAGTATAATTAAAATTGGTTCATAATTAGTTGCACCCGTAATCTATCTGTTGATTTATTTTTAAAAACATAATCAACGGTTGAGGTTAAAAAGGATCAAAGTAGACTGTTGTCAGCTCTCATGCTCAAGCTTTCTTTGAGTATTAATGGTTGGCATACTTGCATGGCTTGATATAAGGAGGACCGATGGCCATATTGTTCATTCTAAAATTGCATCTAAGAGAAAAATTGGTGAAGGTTTTCTAGTTCTTATCACTAATAAGATGAGTAAGTCAGGAGAGTTTGTTAGGCCAGTTTGAAGGTCTGGGAGATTGAGTTTGCTTATGTCTAAGGAAGTTGCTCCAGAGAATGAAATTGATACACAAGGAGCTCCTGATACACCAAAGAGTAGAAGGGGATGTAGGAAATTCAAGAAGTATGGTGTTAGGAGTAATTATCGCCTCAAGAGCTGAACTGTTTCAAAAGAGTTGGTCAAGTTCAAAGGGAAAAAACTAGTTGAGTATGAGAAGAAGGTGAAGAAAAAGCGTAAGTATTCTCAAGCTTATCTAAGACGTAATTCTCCTAGTGAGGTTTCTAATAGCCTTTCAGACAGTGAGGGTGACACTGACCTAGAGGGTGATTATTATCCCCCTCTCTCTAGTGCCTTCTGAGGAATCTCAGAAGGAGATGGTGACGGTTCCTCCAGTTCCACCATGAACAAGACACAGGCTAGTATCCTCTAAGGCTGATGAATTAGAGTGATGACTCTGCCCCATTTTTTTTTATGACACCATGGCCCTTTTGTTAGGATTGTCCTATTCAACATTCATGTGATTTCTTATTTCTAGTGCTGATGTGGAAATTTTTCAAGCTAGTGTGTTGGAGAAGTGCCAAACTTCCTCACATTGGTGGCATGTAGGTATCTTCTGGGTAGTATGTAGGTTTTTGCTAGGGTTACAAGTGGAGAATCTTCTTTGGCCAACAAGGACAAGGATTCAACGCTACTACAAAAAACTATGACTTTTGAGGAGCTAGCATTTCTTCATGCAAGGGATGTGGAATTTGGTCTTTTACTCTTCCATTTTCTCCAATGAGTGCATGTAACTAAGGATGTCTCAAATTATGGTACAAATGATATTCAAACGAAATGAAATGTAAATGTAATTGAGTCTGATGCATGTTGCTCCCTTGTTCTTTAAAAGGGATTTTAGGGCTCATTACAAAGGGTCATATTTTTAAGTCTCAAATGGGTTTTAGGTGAAAGATAAGTTCAGGGAAGGAACTTTCATATAGAATATGGATGAATAGAACAATATTTTGTATTGGGTATAAGTCCTGTATGTAATATTCTTAAAATAGTTTTATAGAAACTACTGATCATGTTGATTGTTATTCTGCTAGTCATACTAGATTGAATGAAGTAAATTTGGAAATTTTTAAATCAGATGAGGATAACATTAGCATGCAAGATGTGGATGACATAATTTCACTCTCAGGTGATTAGATTATGCATTATGATGAAAACTTGTGTAATAAGATACCACCATTTTTGGGTAACATTGCTATGAAGCTTGAAGAGATTTCTGACCATGATATCGCAAATTATGTGGACATGGAAAAAAATTTAGATGTATGTACTGAACAATTTGAGGATGGGAATGGAGTTGAAAATGTGTCTATCTTCTCTTCTAATCTTTACAGTGATTTTGAGTGCAATGATGATTTGGACCTTCATGCTAAGGAGGTTGAGGCTTTTATGTCAAAAATAAGTGTAATGGAAAATCCATTGTTTGATGAGCCTCCATCTTCACTAGAGATGAGAAATGGTGACCCTTATTGGTGTAGAGATAATCCACTCTTTGTTGAAGACTCTGATGATACATCTAATATAGAGTGAGAATATGGCCTTGAACAAACAAAGCAACACATTGATAAGATTTTGGAGGATGTTATATATGACTGTTTCACATTTGATACAAATGTTGCAAATGAAGGTGAATATAATGATGTTGATTACTTGAAAGAATATGAATACTTTTAGTTCCCAGTTCAGTTGGTAGATGTTTTAGTGGAGGATGACAATAAAATATAGAGAAAAGAATATTATTTTCAGTATAGAGATATGTCATGTGATGATAACAATTTTTAGTTTGTGCCTAATAATACAATACAAAATGACCAAGATTACACTCGCAATGATATACTCAAAAAAATTGGGAAAAGTGCTAGTAACAAAATTTATACTAAGACTCGAAGGGTATCCACATATTCCTACTTATAAGTAGAAGGATATACATGCTGCAATGGTATGGTAAAGATAAATGTGGGTTGAAGGAAATCAACTCTTTCAATAGATTAGTTTTTGACAGGGGCAAAAATTAGCTCTAAGCTTCAGTGGCCTAGTGCCACCAAGGTAGAATTGAAGCTTGGTTGAATTACATAGTGCATACTCAAAATTTTCACCTTAGGAGAAGGTTTTAGATGAAGTGGAGATTGGATCTCCCTTTTTAGGTATTTGGGGCCTGTGTAAAAAATTGTACATATTTTGGTTTTTTTTGTTTTGTTTTTTCCTTTTTTTTCTTGGTCTACTTCAACCAATGATTCTAGGATCTTGACATGTCTATGAGAGGCATGTGTCCCCAACAGGAGCCACTGATGGAAACCTTAAAAAAATTCTTGGTTCCAGTCTATAATTGTGCAAAATTTGGCTTGGAACCTTATGTTTGGCTTTGGGTTGTGTTCCTCATAAATGTTTTAGGGTCTTATGATTTAAAACCCTTAAAAATTGTCCTACAAGCTTTGAAAAAACCTTGGTAGTTTTAAAATTGCATTGACCCGATATTCCTGGTTGCCGGTTGTTTAAGTTACCTCTTATGCTGTTGAGGTGGCTGTTTTTACTGGCCCCCTCATTTTAGGTTTGTCAATCACCTTAGCCCTTCTTAGTATTGAATTTTGCTATGGTCGAGGCTTACTTTTATAATATTTTAAATCCTTAAGTACTCATCCTATGTGGGTCAAGTTCTTGTCTTCCTAGAGGTGGCCCCTTTAAAAATAAAAACTAACTTTGACAGCATGTGCATAAGTAGGATTTTGTGCTAGTTGTTTGATCGTCAAGAATTGATCCCAGCCATTCCTTGTGCGCTCGTGTTGATTTATTGCTTATTATTTTATTCACATGGGTTGAAGAGCTTCAACAATTTGTTTGGTATGTTTTTGGGCCCGGTCTCCTTGGTGAAGATGGCTGGCGCCATTCAAAGAAGATCAATGGTCATAGATTTGAGATGTGGTCACATCCTGACTATTCCCTGCGTGCCCGTGTTGGTTTATTTTACATTATTTTAAACACATGGGATATCGGGCAATGGCCACATGTTCTATCGGATGGTAGGACTAGTGTCTCCACAAAGTTGGTGAACGTAGTTTGAAGAAAGATCAATGATGGATGTCGCAACATGTTTTCTCTCCAGAAGCCATTCCCCATGTGCCCATTTGTACTATGCATTAAGGAAGGATGATCACACAAGCTAGTGGGTTGAGTGACACATGTCACTTGTGTGGGACCATCCAATCTCTGATGATGATTATTTTTGAGTAAGGAAGGAAATCGACGGTCGATGACGGATGGCGTGGGTCAATCCTTACCACTTCCCGCCATCCCATGAGGGCCCCGCTTGAGTACCATATTCTGTAGCGGGCGAGTGGGAAAGTGACACATAGACATTCTAAAAGGGATCCAATGGACTCTAATGGAGTTGGAAGGTTGCTAAATTTGGTTGAGAGGGTACTATTTCCAAAAGGCACCATTTTTCAAGTTTATTCTTTGAGGCACATGTTTGAGAATTCGGTCATCAATACTGACAATTATTAATATGTGTGGGAAGGTGAAAATAAAGTAGGGTAGTCTATAGACCGATATTTTGAAATTAGATCAGGATCAATCCCCACTATTTTTCTATGAAGAAATACATGTGAATTAATTCCCATGGGTAAGGGGGTGAATATAGTACAAAAAGTTTTAAATAATGCTAAGTATATGGTTGAAATATATGTACAGAGTGGATGTATATCTACTTGGGGAATTTCTGATCAAGAAAAGGAATTAAAAGCATAATTAAAATTGGTTCATAATTAGTTTCACCCATAACCTATCCATTGATTTATTTTTAAAAACATGATCAACGGTTGAGGTTAAAAAGGATCAAAGTAGACTATTGTCAGCTCACGCACTCGAGCTTTCTGTGAGTATTAATGGTTGGCACACTTGCATGGCTAGATATAAGGAGGACTGATGGCCATATTTTTCATTTTGATATTGCATCTGAGAGAAAAATTGGTGAAGTTTTTTCTGGTTCTTATCACTAATAAGATGAGTAATTCAAGAGAGTTTTATAGGCCAATTCAAAGGTCTAGGAGATTGAGTTTGCTTATGTCTAAGGGAGATGCTCTATAGGATGAAATTGATACACAGGGAGCTCATGATACGCCAAAGAGTAGAAGGGAACACAAGAAATTCAAGAAGTATGGTGTCAGGAGTAATTATTACCTCAGGAGCTAAACTATTTCAGAAAATTTGGTCAAGTTTAAAGGGAAAACGATGGTTGAGTATGAGAAGAAGGCACAAAAAAAGTGTAAGTATCGTAAAGCTTATCTAGGAGGACATAATTATCCTAGTGAGGTTTCTAATAGCCCTTTAGACAATGAGGGTGACACTGACCTAGAGGGTGATTGTTATGCCCTCTCTCTAGTACCTTCTAAGGACTCTGACAAGGAGGTGGTGATGGTTCCTATAGTTCCACCATGAACAAGATGTGGCCTAGTATCCTCTGAGGCCAATGACTCATAGTGATGACTCTACCGCATTTTTTTTTATGACATCATGGCCCTCTTTTCAAGATTGTCCTATTCAACATTCATGTTATTTCTTCTTTCTAGTGCTGATGTGGAAATTTTTTGGGGTGGTGTGTTGGAGAAGTGCTAGACTTCCTAATGTTGGCGGCATATAGGCTTCGTTTAGGTAGTATGCAGGTTTTTCTTGGGGCTACGAGTTGAGAATCTTCTTTGGTCAACAAGGATGAGGATTCAATGTTGCTGCAACAAACTCTTCCCTTTGAGGAGCTAGCATGTCTTTATGCAAGGGATGTGGAATTTGGTCTTTTACTCTTCCATTTTCTAGAATGAGTGCATGTAACTAACTAAGGACGTCTCAAATTTTGGTGCAAGTGATATTCAAATGAAATGAAATTTAAATGTAATTGAGTTTGATGCTTGTTGCTCCCTTGTTCTATAAAAGGGATTTCAAGGCTCATTATAAAGGGTCATATTTTTAAGTCTCAACAAGGTTTTAGGTGAAATCTAAGTTTAGGGAAGGCACTTTTGTATAGAATATGGATGAATAGAATAGTAGATGGGTATGAGTCCTATATGTAATAGTCTTAAAATAGTTTTATAGAAACTACTTATATCGAAACAAATATTAGTCTGGAAACAAACACTCTCATATGTATTTTTCTCACAAGTTATGAATGAAAATACTAATTGTTTTATCATTTATCTTCAATTGTTCCATTGAATGTATGATTTTGTTTTAGCTTTAACTCAAATAGTTGATTAAAACACTTAAGGAGAGTTATAAATTTTGTAAGGAATTACACATGATTTGTAAGAAGTGAGTGTTTTTAAGCATTGTGAGTTTTCATAAATGAAAATCACTATGAAAATAGTCCACCAATCTCCAAATTAAGTAGTTATATATTATGGGTTTTTATATATTTGACTCTATTGATCCAATTGATGAAACACTAGTCTGTTTGTTAGAAAATCTTGCATGAAAATGAATAATTAGCATAGCAAGCAACAAACTTAAAATATGAATAACATTCATTTAAAATATTTTCAATTATAGTATGGGTTTGAACTACCCCTGTTTCTTAGCAAATAGGTAGTCATCTGATTAAAGGTTTGCCAAACTTTCAGTGAAATACACTATATGCAATATATAGGAATAAATCTATATATAAATGTGTTATCAAATAGATATACCTCATGTAAACACAATATGGAACACCCTCCTAGGTCACACAGAGCTTAAAGTGTAGGAGTATGGAACTCAAAATCCTTTACTCATTGTGTTGGCCACTAATCTTGTAGTTTCTTCATTATAGTAGTTGGCAACTCTTTAGAGAGCTCTAAGGTTTTGCAGGAAAAATCACCAATAGAAATGGTGACTCTACTAGGGAGTAACTTGAGAAACCTTTAATAGAAGATCTAGCCTTAAGAGTCAAGAGTTTGGTGATTCTGGACATCTAGTTCGTACATTAAGAACTTTTTAGATCTAGAATTAATTTTATTGTAGTGATTTCAAAAAATTTATGTGTGACTCTGTTGCAGGAGAGGACCCAGAAGGAAATTCATTCCTAAAAGGAGCTTCATATCGCTTGAAGTTCACTCCTTTGTAAAGAGAGGTGGTGACTCTGTCTAAAAACCTATTGAAGGTGTGAAGAGAATTTCAGATCTACAATATTTCCAATCACGAAGAAAAATCTACATCAACTACAATATATCTAGGTGAACCATTGATTTTTGGGTTCCTATGTACTTCTCTAGCTCTTCTAGGGTTTTTCACCTAAAAGGAGAGAGATAGGGCCCAAAAATGCTAAGGGTTCATTCAAATAATGTTATGTGTGATGTTTTCTAAGCTAAATGAAGTTAACTAAATGCAACTAAGTGATTTATATGAATGATTATGAATGCAAAACTAAGATCTATGCTATGCTAGAAAATACATTGTGTAATGCAAAATAACATAAGAATGTATAGTAAATTGCAACAAAAATGAATCATACTAAAAGTGTGCACCTAAAATATGGATGAGGACTAGAAATGACTTCTAGAATGATATTGATGCTAAAATTTAGGCCTGGTGGGACTCATTCACCATTATGGGCGAATCAGTCAGAGTTATGAAAAACTATATAGTGGCCCATTTTAGCCAAAAGAGTACTCAAAAATGTAGAAACTCAAAATTGACCCTACAGTAGGAATCATTCACCACTCATGGAAAATGAGTCCACTTTTGAATTTCTATATTTTCAAAAGTGGATTCTAAAGCTTTCGATCTGTACTTTGACTTCCTATAGGTGTTTGCTTCTGAAACTCTGATTTACGGGTTTGAAAATGGATTTTTGTTGATATTTTGACTTGATAAGTGAGGAAGAGACTTTAGCAACCTTACAACTTTATCTTTAATGATTTCCAAGCTTCCAAGAGACCTAAATTGGCAAACACACAAGACAAGAGAGAGAGATGTTGAATGTTAGGACATGGGGGTTTGCCTTTTTCAAACCCCTTTAGGTAATTAAACCAAAATGATGAAAGAATAGAATGAAACATGTAATAATGGAATAGATTACCTTACCATGATGTTGATCTTGGATTTATGTAGCGATGGAGGAAGATTCATCCCTTGAATGTCCTTAGGAGCTTTCTTAATGACTTGCAATGACAAAACTCTAAGTTTCTTGACTTGAGATGGAAGATTGGTGGATGAATATGTGAATTAAGTTAATGGATGTAAAAATGAATAAAGAGAGGTGATTTTATAGTAAATTCACCTTATTTTCCCATTAATTGGATCCCTAAGGCTGACATGGAGAAAAACTAAACTTAATTTAACCTAATTTTTCCCACTCAAAACCCCGAAAATGGCTCAAATGGGACTCATTTGCCACTAATGGCGAATGGGTCCCACCTAGATGGGACTAATTCACCACTAATGACAAATGGGTCTCACCTAGATGGGACTAATTTTCCACTAATGGTGAAAGGGTCCCACAAGGGCCATTTTTGCTAGCTAGAATGCCGAGAAGTAAGAAAATTAGGCTTATATGATGACTATGTTAGTTATTTGATCAAATTATGCCTCGAGATGCAAAATATGGGTTAATAGGGGCTTATTAGTAATGATGTAAATGTAAATTGGGGCTTGGGACACAAAATTCAATGTGAAAGTGTGATTAAGTACACTTTACAACACTAAAATGAGGTCCACATGGCCTAGGAAGGAACAAGAACCAATGTGAATGTGAAAGACACATTAAAACACTAGTTTATCATTAATTTTAATTAAAAATCCTTCTACATTGATGTAATAATGTTATTAAACACATTTTATAATGTTGAATTAGGGGGAAATAGGTTCATTAAGTCTAGAAAAGCGTGAAAGCATCTTACAACACTTTACAACACCTTTACAAGACGCTGTTAAAAGCATGCTATTCAATTTACAAGGGCACAAGACCTAGTGTGGATGCATAAAATGCCTCACAACACTAGATTAAGACCTCATTAATCCCATTTTATCATGAATTAATCCCATGTCAAGCAAAGGGTACTTTTTTCTATGGCACACCAGGGATTCTTCATATTTTGGGTTTTCAAGAAGCATACATTTTGTTTATGAAGACCACATTTGAAAGTCAAGAAAGATCTGATTCTATATTAAGTGATTAAGCACTAAGAGAGGGAATGATAGTGATTTGTTCAGTATACTTCTATATTACTAGATTGCAAAATATATTATGAGGTGAAGTATTAATTATTTTTGAAGAATTTTATTTAGAAGATCTTAAGCAAATCAAGATAGAAATCTGCATTATAAAAGCTTAATATGGTGTTGTAAAAGAACTTGGATGTACCCTTTGTAATTACAATGTTGATATGAAAAGCTTGTAAGGGTATAAGAAAGTATATCATTCAACATATACACCTTTATATGGTGCCTAGTGCAACCATGGTTTGTAATCAACTTTAGTCAAGTTGTAAGAGAAGTTTTAACTCTGAAAGATATAGAGCTATTAATTTCATTGGAATTAATGGTTACTCAGATGTCATTCCATCTAACATCAGAAAATACTTACCAAAATTCAGTGGTACAAAGTGTGAATCAACAAGTAAGCATTTGCAACAATTCAACAATTTAATGGATGAATTTGAGGTAGATTATGAGGATGTAATCACGAGGTTGTTTGTTCAGTCTCTAAAGGGAGATTCTAGAGATTGGTTCTCTGATTTACTAGCATGCTTTGTCTACTCTTGGGAGGATTTCAAAGTAGTGTTCATGGAGAAATTTGGTGAAAGAATCAGTGCTAGTTCTTTGCTACATAAATTCATGAACATTGAAAAAGAGAAGGATGAGCTAGTTCTAGCATTCAATATCAGATTTGCTAAAAAATTGAGGGAAATTACTGAGCTCTTAAAGTTAAGTGATGTAGTATGTTTGGTTGTTTATTTAGGAGCTATTGATAATAATATGAGCTATTTGTTGAGATATAAAGATCCCAAAACCTTGCATTAGGCATATGGAATAGCCATGAACATTGAAAACAATCAAAATTATGGAATGCACAAGGGTCATTTGAATACAAGTGTTTGCTGCCCTAAGACACCAAATGTTGATGAAAGGAATGAATATCAGAGCACTTACACCCTATTGTTTCAGCTTATACATCATTCCATAATGTTGATCACACTAGCCTTGTTATGGGCTATGATTCAAATAATGATGTAAGTGAAGAAGACTTGTCCCAAGCTGTGATTATTCCTCATGTTGATAGGAAATAGTTTAGTGACCATCCAAATAGTGTGATGTATGAACCTATGGATTTCATTCATGAAGCTTCAAATGCACTACATAACATAGTTGATAAAGAGATAAAAATAGTTTCAGATACTTCGCATATCACACCAAGTAGTGGAGCCACTAACTATTCTAGTGATGAGACCATAGAGAGGGTGCATTTGCAGTCTTATGGTTTAGTTGAATCTAGTAATGTATTTGAAGATAAGAGTGATAATGAGATAATGCATTCATAATTCAGTGTGCTAGAACCATGTAGTTCTGATTACAATATTTCCAGGGTTGAAATTTTTGTTAGTAGTGAGCTTGGTGTCATGGGACCTATTCATACATATTCGACTCATTAGGTTGATCATGTTGATTATTATTTTGTTGGTCATACTAGCTTGAATGAAGTAAATTTGGAAATCTTTATATCATATGAGGATAACATTAGCATGCAAGATGTGGATGACATAATTTCACTCTCAGGTGATCAGATTATGCATTATGATGGAAACTTGAGTAATAAGATGCCACCATTTTTGGGTAACATTGCTATGAAGCTTAAAGAGATTTTTGACCATGATATCTCAGATTATGTGGATATGGCAAAAATTTTAGATGTATGTACTAAACAATTTGAGGATGGGAATGGAGTTGAAAATGTGTTTATCTTCTCTTCTAATGATTATAGTGATTTTGAGTGCAATGTTGATTTGGACCTTCATGCTAAGTAGGTTGAGGCTTTTATGTCAAAAATAAATGTAATGGAAAATCCATTGTTTGATGAGCCTCCATCTTCACTAGAGATGAGAAATTGTGACCCTTATTGGTACAGAGATAATCCACTCTTTGCTTAAGACTCTAATGATACATTTGATACAAAGTTAGAATATGGCCTTGAAAAAACAAAGCAACACATTGGTAAGCTTTAGGAGGATGTTACATATGATTGTTTCACATTTGATACAAATGTTGCAAATGAAGGTGAATATCATGATGTTGATTACTTGAAAGTATATGAATGCTTTTAGTTCCCAGTTCACTTGGTAGATGTTTTAGTGGAGCATGGCAATAAAATACAGAGCAAAGAATATTATTTTTAGTGTAGAGATATGTCATGTGATGATAAAAAAATTTATTTTGTACTTGATAATACAATACAAAATGACCAAGATTACACTGGCAATGATATACTCAGAAAAATTGGGAAAAGCGGTAGTAACAAAATTTGTACTTAGGTAGACTCCAAGGGTATCCACATATTCCTACTTAGAAGAAGAAGGATATACATGTTGCAATGGTATGGTAAAGATAAATGTGCATTGAAGGAAATCAATTATTTCAATAGATTAGTTTTTGACAAGGGTAAAAATTAGCTCTAAGTTTTAGTGGCCTAGTGCCACCAAGGTAGAATTGAAGTTGGGTTGAATTATAGAGTGCATACTCAAAATTTTAACCTCAGGAGAAGGTTTCAGATGAAGTGGAGATTAGATCTCCCTTTTCATGTTTTTGGGACATGTGTAAAAAATTGTACATATTTTGGTTTGTTTTGTATTGTTTTTTCCCTTTTTGTCTACTTTGCTTCACCCAATGATTTTGGGATTTCACCATGCCTACAAGAGGCATGTGTCCCCAATAGGACCCACTAATGGAAATCCTAAAAAAATTCTTGGTTCCCATCTATAATTGTGAAAAATTTGGCTCGGGCCCTTATGTATGGCTTTGGGTTGAGTTCCTCATAAATGTTTTATTAGGGTCTTATGATTTAAAACCCTTCAAAATAGGCCTATAGGATTTGAAAAAACCTTTGTCATTTTAAAATTGCATTGACCTGATATTCCCAGTCGCTAGTTGTCTAAGTTACCTCTTATGCCATTGAGGTCGTTGTTTTTACCGCCCCCCTGATTTTAGGTCTACCGGTCACCTTAGCCCTTCTCAGTATTGAATTTTCCTATGGTCAAGGCTTACTTTTATAGTATTTTAAATCCTTAAGTCAACATCCTATATGGGTCAAGTTCCTGCATGTCTAGAGGTGGCCCCTTTTTTAAAAACTAACTTTGATGACATGTGCATCATTAGGATTTCGTGTTGTCCGTTCGATCATCAGGGGTTGATCCTATCCATTCCCTTTGTGCCTGTGCTAATTTATTGCTTATTATTTTATTCACATGAGCTAACAGGCTTTAGCCACATGACTAGTATGTTGTTAGGCCCAGTCTCCCTGGTGAAGATGGTTGGCGCCATTCAAAGAAGATCAATAGTCACAGATTTGAGATGTGGCCACATCGTGACCATTCCCCACACACCCGTTTTGGTTTATTTTATATTATTATAAACACACAGGCTATTAGGCAATGGCCATGTGTTATTGTCAGATGGTGGGACCAGTGTCTCTAAAAATTTGGTGAACATAGTTTAAAGAAAGATCAATGATGGATGTCACAACACGTGCTCACTAGAAACCATTCCTTGCATGCCCATCTGTATTATACATTAAGGAAGGATGATCACACGGGCTAGCAGGCTAAGTGACACCTATCACTTATGTGGGACCATCTAAGCTCTCATGATGATGATTGTTGAGTAAGGAAGGAAATCGACGGTCGATGACAGATGACATGGGCCAATCTTGACCACTTCTTGCCATCTTATGAGCGCCTCACCTGAGTAACATATTCTGCAGCGTGTGAGTGGGAAAGTGACACATATACATTCTAAAATGGCTTTGATGGACTCTAATGGAGTTGGAAGGTTGTTAAATTTGGCTGAGAGGGTACTATTTCCAAAAGGTGCCATTTTTCAAGTTTATTCTTTGAGGCACATGTTTGAGAATTCAACCGTCAGTACTAACAGTTATTAATATGGGTGGGAAGGTGAAAATAAAGCAAGGTAGTGTATGAACTGGTATTTTGAGATCAGATTAGGCTCAATCCCTGCTATTTTTCTACAAAGAAATATAAGTGAATTAATTCCCACGGGTAAGCGGGTGATTATAGCACAATTTTTTTTAAATAATGCTAAGTATATGGTTAAAATATGTGTATAGAGTGGATGTATATCTACTTAGGGATTTTATAATCAAGAAAAAGCATTAAAAGCATAATTAAAATTGGTTCATAATTAGTTGCACTCATAATCTATCTGTTGATTTATTTTTAAAAACATGATCAACGGTTGAGGTTAAAAAGGATCAAAGTAGATTGTTGTCAACTCGTGTGCTTGAGCTTTCTTTGAGTATTAATGGTTGGCACACTTGCATGGCTTGATATAAGGAGGACCGATGGCCATATTTTTCATTCTGAAATTGCATCTAAGAGAAAAACTAGTGAAGGTTCTCTGGTTCTTATCACCGATAAGATGAGTAAGTCAGGAGAGTTTGCTAGGTCGGTTCAAAGGTCTAGGAGATTGAGTTTGCTTATGTCTGAGGAAGAT